>JAWPHD010006722.1:0-140122 GCA_037043455.1 Cyrtodaria siliqua | reverse complement strand
ATTTGCAACACGTCCAAGGTCCCAGGTTCGTTTCCAAGTGGGGTCATAGCTCAGATTTTAAAAAACGCACTCTAAAACGCATATCCGCAGTATTTTACTCGGGCAAGGTACTTTCAAAGTATGCTATCTTTCAATGCGGATGTAAACCCGTCGGTCTCGTTGCAAGGAGAGCCATACACCGTTAAAGATTGAAGTGTTATTCAGTGATTCACAACCATAAACCTTAGCCTCATCTCTGTTTTTAGGCTTCATATGGATTCCAATACAGGGTTTGGAATTTAAAAAATTAAGAAACGTACGGAACTTTTCGCTTTCCAAATTTCGTACTAAATTTCGACTTTTCGCCCTGAAGATTTCACACGACTACTGGAAGTATTAGCTTGATAAATATCAAACTAACCTGACAATTATCACGATAATTGTCAACTAATGTTTCAAATTTTCGCTCCGAACCTGTATACCATAAGCGCGAAAAGTAGATATTTTTTTTTAATTTTCGACTTTTTCGGTGGTAGGATAAAAGTTCAGTGGGATGATATATCCGGGGCGATATATACATTCTAAAGGGGGCGTCTCGACGTTATTAGTAGTCTAGATCATCTGCGACGCTTGCTTGTTTTCAAGACAAACGTCTAGAACAGTCCTCCTCAAAGTTTGATTTTTGCCGATACACTGGTAAGGTTTTCTGATTGGCTGAGAGACACCTGCTATCCAAGATATACAGAAAGGCAGAATGACAATACATTTATTAATAAACTAAGATAAACAAAGAGGGAAACTTCATTATTATATCGACGAACTAAATGCGGATGGTAAGAAATACTTTAATAAAAAACTAAAAAAAATACGGTCACGTGCTTCCAGTTTCAAATTTGTTTCCGCACAAACGGTCAAGACGTTAGTATTTACAATCAAGCGTCGAAGATGATCAATACTACGTTATTAGGTGGAGCGTTGTGGTCTAGTGGTAGAGCGTTTGACCCATGATATAAAAGTCATGGATCGATCCCCGCCATAACCATATGTGTTGTGTCCCTGAGCAAGACACTTTATCTGCATTACTTAGTACTCACGGCTGGTAATCAGTGGAGCTACCTCCGTTTGGAGGTATATGCAAAAGTGCTCCATCGCCACTTCCGAGGTAGTTCCAGTGCCAACAATATATATAGGTAAACAAGGTGTGTGTGCTTTGCTATTTCCTCGTTATTTTCTTTATTTGCCTTGATATGAACAATCGGGGAATGCAGTTCCATGTAGTTATGTTTAAACTTCGCACACGACCCAAATTTATTTTCGAAAGATGCCCAATTTGACGCCAGGGACTTTTAGGCCGATCAAACTTTACAACTGTTTTTCAACTTTATCGTCGCCACTGAGGTTTTTCCACATTTGACGTGCGACAAGATGGACTATATATTTATTGATCCATCTTGAGTTGCGTCCAAATATGTTAAGTAATTTTGACTCATAATAAATGGTGGTTAGTATACTATTTTCTCAAGTAGTGTTATACGAGGGTGCTTCAAAAAGTTCTGTCACTAGGCATATATCCTTTGAACTGGATATTACACTGAGATAAAGTAGTGTATTTATAGTACTACTGGGTTCGCTCTCTTAAATTCCACAACAAAAATGAAAAATGTCCGGTTATTTATACCCCTGAATTACCTCCCCCTACCACACCTTTTGGATACTGGCATCTCTGAAAATGTCCTTGTTACAAAACGTTGTAAATATTATTTGAATAATTCTATGCTTTTAAAATTGTTTGTACGCCATCTGTTGTTATTTGCCCATAATCCATGAAAATGATTGTGGAGAATTCGGAAAGGTCTTGCTGCAAACCAGATATGAGTGAATGCATATCCCTTAATTTTAGCAGAAATAACGCTGATTTTCTTCATTCTTTTCAATATTAATGTGTTTTCATATTTTTTTACAAATCCTAGTCCTTCAGTGTTTAAATTTCATATTCAACAAATTATTGTAGAATTTTGTACAATGTTTAGTGAAAATATTGATCATCCAAAAACGCTATTTCAGAAGACTGCCCTTCCATTTAATGTCCATTCATCATTAAATTAATTTTACACGTTAGCTTAACATGTTAATTTCTGAGACAATGCCTTTTTATCTACCATGCTTAAATTCTGATTCTTGTAATGCACAGATATAACTGGTTATGCATGAGACATTTCAAAGGTCTTCGACAAGTACTTAAAGAGAAACAGGCATTTAAAAAAGTAACAATTAACATACCTGAAAAAACTCAGGACGAAAATGCCTCAGTGTGTATAAGTGATGTGTATTAAATGTTCCATAACTTTCGTTACACACAAGATACAGCATTCATATTACCATCAATGGAATGGTATTGAAACTCTCTTTCATTTGGTACCAAACATTAACACTCACAACGAGCACATAATTGTCAAAACGCGTTAGTGACAGATCTTATTGAATGACCCTCGTAGTTCAGTGGATAGAGCACCTGACTTGAAATCAGAAGGTCGTGTTCGAGCCCCGAATGTGGCTAACTTTTCTTTTCTGTAAAAATTACTGTTACCTGTGTATAGGTACGATGTGCACTGGTAGATGATTTCCTGCGCTATATTTGCTCGCTTAAATACCTGATTTCGACATGAGCTGGTGAACATGAAGTTACAAATAAGGACACGCCTACAAAGAAGAAATCGATTGATATAGCGACTCTGTAGCTTTAATGAGATATTTCCCAACTCTACCTGATCATTAAATAAGCATGACAACTTGCTTATTTACTGCTAGCATGCTTCATTACTTAGTAGATCATGTATATACACTGAAGGCCCGATAACAGTGGTTGTCTTTCAAAATTAGTTCAAATGTGTTCTTTATTGTTTTTAGGGAATACAAACAAAAATAATAAAAAATCTGCATCCATGTTGTTAATATGTTTACTACGTACAAAAGCTTTATCTGACGGGCCTCATCATCCAACACAAAGTTGAATAACATCATTTTCTCATACAATTGCATGTCTAGCAGTGATCTAGTATATACATCTGGGGTTGCGGATAAAATACTGAAGGGACGGGACCAAAAACTTTGTATATAGTAAGTACGCGTTTCTCCAAAATGTATAGTTAGTAGTAAATTAACAATTGTTATAACTTTTCTTCCAGAATAATTTGCAGAGGTATGTAAATTGTACGGAACTGTATATCAATACATGTATGCACCTACTTAGCCGACAAGAGCCGAAGGACGTGGACACAGTGGTGAGTGGGTACATCATTACAGATTACTATTACAGACACAAAACGGATAGAAAGTTGATGCAAACAATAGTTTGGGAACGCACATTGTGTTTTAACCAAGAGTAAAGTCATATGCTATAGTAAGAAAAGTTGTCATTGGTGCTATCTCCATAGCATTGGAACTATCTCTCTGGCACTGGAGCTATCTCTTCTACGAAATCGCGTATTTCTCCCCAAGAAACGTTCTCCGTGTTATTGATTTTATCAACAGGCAATATACGGACACCAACAGTTGGATATGTGATGTGTTCATGTAGATATGTAGCGTAATAGGACAAGGAATGTTGAAAAACCTTGGTGGCGACGATAAAGTTGAGAAAAAAACGGAAAGTTCGAACGGGCTAAAAGTCCCTGGCGTCAAATTATGCATTTTTCGAGAACAATTTTGGGTCGTCTGCGAAGCTTAAACATAACTACACGGAACTGCTTTCCCCGATTTTTTCATTTCAAAGCAAATAAAAAACATACGAAGAAATAGCAAAACATACCCACCTTGTTTACCTGTATTTTTGGCGTTGGAACTACCTCGGAAGAGGCGATGGAGCACTTTTGCATATAGTTCCAAACGGAGGTAGCTCCACTGATTACCAGCCGTGGTACTTGCTTTGCACATTGTGGGAGGCCAGAGAACCAGGTTAGGTGGTATTATAACGTACTGGATGGAGAAAGAATGCCTGAATGAGTAAATTGAATTGAATTGAATCTTGTTTAACGGCTCATTAATACATTATAGGTTATTTAGAGCCGCCCAAGAGAGACGGGAAGGTGGTATTAAAGCGTAGTGAGTTGTGAAATAATGACTAAATAAGGAAATTAAATTGAACTGACTCTTGTTTAACGGCTCATCAACACATTACAGGTTCTTTAGAGCCGCCCCAGAGAAAGTTGAAGGTGGCATTTTAACTTATTGAGAGGAGGAAAATTGAATTGAATATTGTTGAGTGGCTCATCAACACATTATAGATTATTTAGTGCCGCCCCAGAGAACATGGAAGCTTACTGAGTGGTGAAATAATCAGAACTATTGACTAAACCAGTAAACTGAATTGGACTGAATATTGTTGCCGGCTCATCAACACATTATAGGTTATTTAGAGCTATCCCAGAGAAAGGGAATGTGGTATTATAACGTATTGAGTGGTGAAATAATGACTAAATAAGGAAATTAAATTGAACTGAATATTGTAAAACGGCTCATCAACACAAAACAGGTTATTTAGAGCAGCCCCAGAGAGAGTGGAATGTTAGTTCTTGATTACTATGGTGTATAGTACAATTATTCATGTGTGTGAAGTTGGCTCGGGGTTCGGGGTTCGACATTCAAACCCAGTTCGAAACCAGTTCGGAGTTCAACATTCAAAGCCAGTTCGGGGTTTAAAATTCAAAACCAGTTCGGTATTTGACATTCGAACCTAGTTTGGGGTTCAACATTCAAAACCAGTTTGGGGTTCAACATTCAAAGACAGTTCGGGTTCAACATTCAAAACCAGTTCGGGGTTCAACATGCAAAGCCAGTTCGGGGTTCAACATTTAACACCAGTTCGGGTTGGACATTCGAACCCAGTTCGGGGTTCAACAATTCAAAGCCAGTTCGGGGTTCAACATTCGAATCCAGTTCGGGGTTCAACATGCAAAGCCAGTTTGGGGTTCAACATTCAACACCTGTTCGGGGTTCGACATTCGAACCCAGTTGTAGCGGCTACTTCTCTGAAACTATACTGGGGTTCAACATGCAAAGCCAGTTTGGGGTTCAACATTCAACACCAGTTCGGGGTTAGACATTCGAACCCAGTTGTAGCGGCTACTCCTTTGAAACTATACTGGGTTGATTTTGAAACATTACAGGAATGCTGCCCATAATGTCTAGTTGATCCTAGCAAAAATTCACGTTGACGACAAATCTAAGATGGCCGCCAAAGCTAAAAAATTTTTTTAAAAGCAAGTTTGTAGCAACTACTTCTTGAAAACTATAAGTGATAATATATGAGACTTTCTAAAGTGATCAGCATGACATAATGTTGGTCCTTGTCGAAAGGAATTTTGATTCGACATTAAACATGACTGCCAGCAGATGCAAACATGTTTTCTTTACAAAATAGCATTGCATCTGTCCATATAAAAAGCGTATGACTCGGTCGGGTATTGAACACACAACCTACCGCATACGGCAAAAATCAACTTATGTAGACATATAGTTAACATAAACTAAAGACTCAAATCCGTTGTCTAAAGTGTTAAAATGCTTTATAAGTATGAATTATCCAATAAATGTTGATTAGTAACACTAATATAATGTGCCGAATTTATGTTATTATTATTATTATTATTATTATTATTATTATTATTATTATTATAGCTATTAATCCTGTAACATCTATACCACTTATTTAGTACGCATGTATGGTTAGATATTTTCTTGATGTCTTTGCTGATGTATACATGTTTAAATTCCATTTGATGATTTGTCGTCATTGATATGTATATTTAGGATGTGGCGAGAGAGGTGGAGATTGTTTATCACGTTTGAAAATGCAAATAGAGCATTTTTGATCGTGTTTGAAATGTATGTGTATGTGCTTATATGTCCATGACATGGATATGATTAAGTACATTGAACAAAATTGCTAAGTATGATTTTTTGTATCTTAACTAACTTTCTTATTTTAAATATATTTTAGTAAAGATATATGATAAGTATTTTTTTTTTGACCCATAGTTTGTAAAACATTTATTTTTTGTTTAAATCTTTTGAGAGTCACTCACTCACTCACTCACTCACTCACTCACTCACTCACTCACTCACTCACTCACTCACTCACTCACTCACTCACTCACTCACTCACTCACTCACTCACTCACTCACTCACTCACTCACTCACTCACTCACTCACTCACTCACTCACTCACTCACTCACTCACTCACTCACTCACTCACTCACTCACTCACTCACTCACTCACTCACTCACTCACTCACTCACTCACTCACTCACTCACTCACTCACTCACTCACTCACTCACTCACTCACTCACTCACTCACTCACTCACTCACTCACTCACTCACTCACTCATTCATTCATTTCTGGAGATTGGTGGTTTTATATAACCCATGAATCAGGAGAATAAATGCATACATGTATAGATTATAGACACTGTGGATGGTGAGTCTTGTAAGAATGTTGTGTCTATTTTCCACACATCTGTGTAAGTTTTACCGAAAACACTGGGGCGACGTCCAGTTCCCATGTGGGCCAGAATCGTAAAGACGCTGCATTCGAACCTTTCTCGACCCTCATCGTTGCAGGTTCGAATCCCACTGGGGGCTCGACTTGTAAGTGAGAAAGTGTCGATTCTTACGGATAGCATGAGGTTAACTGTACATATACAGTACTCTCCCAGGAAAAAAATAGGTGCTCTGTTTCTATCATATAATCGGCCGTCAAATATAGCCTAGCATGTGCTGAAAACGATGTAAAACACTATTTAACAAACCAGCCGGTTATTCGTTACCACGTGTTTTCCTATGGGGTTTTAATAGGAGTTTGAGTATGAATATGTCGCGATTTAGACTGTACCTGAAAAAAAATCACTATTAAATAATTATAATTTTTCCTAATTTGCATGGTATCAAACCCATTCACAAAATAGTTTGTGAACGGAGAAACACTTGCAGTTTTAATTGTCTTCTGGAATAGATTCAAATTAAAAGGATTTATGGGGGATATTTCACACATTTAATAACTATTGTCTTCAGGTAATGCTTCATGTATTCATTCTTACATGTAACTTTTATACTAATGTCGCGATAGCCCTTGTAGCCCTTGTATATCGCCTATTCAAAATCAGGTTTTCACACTAATTAGTTGTCAATAATCATATTCAAAGTGAAAAGGAAAGGATGTATACTGAAATAAGATATGGAACTATGGTATAATCTTTGTTTATTTTCAGTGAGGCGTTTTTAAAATCCTTTTAAAATATCTTCCTGTATATAATCCTCAATTGTCAACTGACACAATACTATTTAGTTTAAACATATTTTAAATTTTTCAATGGTTTACAACATTTCATATATACATTGTATAATCATATTAAAGGATTAGAAGCTTACTAGTTCTATTTATGTTAGAAAAATACAATTAAAACCGTTTACACAACATAATGTACCTGTGCACAGCTTCGAATATAGCATTATTTGTTTGGATTGCGAGCGACGGATCTCCGTATAATAGTCTATTTAATGAGACGTTATAAAGTGGTGTTAATGTATCCAACATTTCCGTACGAATGTTGTCATAAAGAGGGCAGTTAAAAAAGAAGTGGTGTGTATTTCGATGCTTCCACATTGACATATCGGTGACTGCGTAATAGAATAAAATGATATTATTTATATTATATTCGTTTTAGTAGTAGTATTGTATATGTTACATTCATATGTGTAAGTATTACCATTCTTTTCATAATCATTTTCAATGAATGAATAATGAAAACGATTATTAAATTTCAAATGTATGTGTTACTAAAGTCCTTGCTTTGATTCTAAGTCAACTGGCATACACATAGAGACATGTTAATGCATTATATGTATGCCCGTTGACTAAGTGATGTATATTCATTTTTTTTAAATATTTATTTAAACATATTTCTTTTTACATCGAATGTGAAACAAGTTCTTGCAACTTCTATTAATCACTTTCGATGGCTTCCTGGGTAGAATCAGTACTAAGCAATGTGGATTAATTATCTGCTGAATGATAAATAACATGGCTACGGCGAGGATCGAACCCAAGACCTGTCGATCTGTCCGACGCTCTACCATTGGACAACGCACTCTGTATATCTATGCGCTAAAGCGCGTGCGTGTGTGCGAAAATGCTTTTTTTTTCGGTATTTTTTAAATAATATCTGCTCGAAAATGATTATAATATTAATTATATATCAAAAATAAAAGATGTGCACTTATAAGTTTATTAATAAAAACAAAGTCAGTTTCGGTACATCTTCTTGACCCACTCTACTGTATGCGGTATAATTATTATTTAAAGACGTTATAACATATGTTTTTAAAGAAATAACTACTCAAAAAGCTCGTTTGTTTGTGTGGTGTGTTACGTCATTTTCAACTGTTATATATGACGGTCGATTGTTTGTGGTGAAGGCAGACCACCCACTTTTCCTGGGTAGAACCACTACTGCATGTACACCTCCCGACATCCGTACGAATGGACACTTTCTCACTTACAAGTCGAGCTCCCAGTGGGATTCGACCCCGCAGCGGTGAGAGGCGAAGGTTACAACGCAACGTCGTTAACCATACATACACAAGCATAGGATGTGTGCGTGCGTGCGTGCGTGCGTGCGTGTCTCTTGTGTGTACAGTTCCAGAGTACATTAGACGTTTCTCTGTGAGTGAGGGTGGGAGTGCTGTGGGTGGGTGGTGGATAGGGGGGAGGGGGTTCCGATACATTTATTATGAATTTAGCGTGTTATTGTAATGAAGTATTAAGTAAGAATTATACTGGAATTCGCCACAGAATCCATCAACTAGCGATTCTTAAGATTCTGGAGGTAAAGAATACTGGTTCTGCCCAGGAAAAAGTGAATGGTCTGCATCCACTACAATATCGACCCTAATATATAGGCTAACATGTGCTGAAAATGACGTAGAACATAATTCAATCAACCAATTATAAAGCTTCAACTGTTCTTTCATTCCAAACTATAGCTCTTTAGACTCAGGTTAACATGTTGGCTGCGTAAATTAATTACAATGTTTTAAAACGTTGGTCCTTTTTTACAAGCATTAGCAAATAAATAATGATATTGTATTTAAATGTGAGGGTCACATATAAATCACATTGACGGTGATTAAAGTGGATGTTTACAACTGTCATAAATACTGAAATATCGTGTCAAGACGGGCACTATATATCTCGTGTAAAAATTTAAGGTACTCTTGGGATTGTAGTTTTGGACGAGAAATTAAGGGTCCAAATAGGCAGCACCTTAGCAGATGGCGTATATCCATAGGTGTAAGCGGATGTTTAGAACACCTGTCATAAATGATGAAATCTCGTTTCAAGATGTGTACAGTATCTCGTGTACAACTGGAGTGGAACACTGGGGTGAGGAAAGGCCTAGCTCGGAATCACCCTAACGATGGTGTGAACGATGTAAATGAATGAATGAATGGTGTTTTACGGCACGTCGACACATAAATAGGTCATATTGTGCGCAAAAACTGATGAATGATGAAGAAATGAAGGATTAATTAAAAATTAATATAAATATATAAAGATATAACTATTTACAAGTAAGGGATGATATGGTAGTAATATAAACTATATATGTAAATCAACAAATGCCCGAAAACGGGTATATAAAGAAGTAAATATATACAAGAACATATTATAATGATTCATATAGTCTAACTTCCTTCAGGAAATCTAAAACTAGACTAAAATCTATAGTATTAAATAACTAGGTCATAGTATCAAAGTCTACACATTCCAGCAATATGTGTTTGACCGTTAACGGTGCAAAGCAGGGTATACATTCCGGTAATTGCTCACCTTGTAATAAATATGAATGAGTATAACGTGTATGCCCTATTCTGCACCGGGCTAGGACAACTTCCTCTCGACGAATGGGTCTACTAGAAGAACGCCATTCTCCGAGTAATTGAATGGAGTTTATTGTTAACTGACAAATCCCATGCGGTTTGCCAAGAGTTACGAATGTATGTGTTAATACAACTTTTAAAATCAGTATAAGGTAATTTGGTATTAGATATATGTAAATCGAATGCTGCCTTAGCAGCACTATCAGCTCTATCATTACCACGTATTCCTACATGGCTTGGAAGCCAGCAAAAAATAATAACATTATCAATTATAAGAGAATTGTACTTTTCTAAAAGTTGAAGCACAACTAGGTTATCATGTTTCATATTACCCAGAGCTTGAAGAGATGAAAGGGAATCAGAAAAGATTGCAAAATGGTCATCATCAGCTTCCTGAATATAATTTAAGGCAAGTTCAATTGCCTTAAGTTCAGCTGAAAAGATAGAGGCCTTGTCAGGCAGGCGGCTCTTTATGCTGTGTTTGTGAACAACAGCTGCTGCAGCTACCTTATCTCCATCTTTAGAACCATCTGTGTATATATGTTGAAAGTTACTGTATTTCGATTTAATTTCATTAAATTTGCTTTGAAAGACAGAAGGGTCTGTACTGGATTTGTTACTGTTACAAAGATCGAAAATAATTGTTGGTGTTTCCAAAGTCCACGGTGGAATTTGTGGTACCTTGTACTTGGCAATCAAATTTAGGTCGATTTCAGTGTCTCTTAAGTTTGGTTTAATACGAAGACCAAATGGTCGAATGGCCTTCGGTTTTCGATCAAAAAGAGGTTCATAACTCGGATTAAAAACATTATCGAAAGTTGGGTTTGAAGGGTTAGATTTTAATTTAATGGCATATTGAAGGACTAATTTGTGCCGTCTATGAGATAGTGATGGTTCATTACGATGTAAATGTTTTATAACACCTATCATATATCAAATGAAAACGGTTGTTTATGCTAATTTTATAAAGGTTGTGTAGAGTTAATCGTATTTTAAATAGTATAGAATAAGGGATTACTTTCAAAAACACACATTTTGGATGTTGAATTTATATAAATGTGATTTTGCAATTTAAAAATAAAAATTAAATATATTATATTTTTCTATGAAATGGAAATTAGTTCTTTCAAATAAGTATACATTTCCGTTTGAACACTCCTTCCAATAATCTCAGTGTACCGCTTTATCGAGCATCCGCTTGTTGATCCGGGAACGGTCTTTGTTACATGTATAGACAAGGAAGTCAAACATTATCAGTACAAGTCTTATTGTTCCTCACCCCAGCCTACCCCACTCTTTAGGTAGACTGGGATAAGTAAAGAATCTTACAGAAGTAGATATACAAGTCGAACAGGAAATGTAGCATTCAAGCACCACAGTCAACTACAAACACGCACACATGTGTTTAAGGAAAAACTTGATCTATGAATGTAATATAATCCCTGTGAGATGAAAGATAACACTATTAATTGGATGTACGGGGAGACTTTCTACGGTCGCGATATGACACAAACGAAGTTATTGTGACAGTAAAAGTAGATAGCATAAGTAGATATAAAAGTCGAACAGGAAATGTTGCATTCAAGGACCACAGTCAAGACACACACAGACTTGCTTCGGTACGACCCGGTAACAGTTTCGATAAAACACGAAAGCCGAACTACAGGAACAAACAGTAATCGGAACTGGTCGTCATTTTCGTAGTCTATAAATACAGTATTTACCAATTACGGAAATCAACGAGACATTTCCGATTTTTACACATAAGTCCGCCACGTTTCGTTAGATTTCGTAAAACAACATCGGCATGTAAACAAATAAGACTGAGTACACGTAATGTTAATGTTCGCTAAAGGATTATTGAATGAAACACAAGCCAATGCACCTGACGATTAACTTATTAAGATAATTAATAAGTTTAGTGAACACATAACAGTACAGACACATATCATGCGTTGTATCAACATTTGAAGAAAAGTAAGTGTTTACAAAGGCGAATCATTTTCAAACATTAGTTAAACAAACATTGATAATGGATGACAACACGTCTACGTTTAAGGAAAGTGCAGAGATATTAAGCGAGGAAATGAGGAATGATATTTTACCAGTGACGATATTCGTCGGTTTGGAGGTAGTACCATGATTTTTCGGAAACCTCTTTGTTGTGTACATATTTTTGTTCCGTTATCACAAGTGCAACTTTAGATATTTCGTGTTAAGCCTGGGGTTTGTCGACATCACGAGTAGCCTGACAACAATGCCTGGAGAAATCGTCACTCATCTTTACTGGTATAGTTATCCTTACCCACTGATATGTAAAATTAAATCATTCTTCAACATATTTACAGTCTGTGCCGAAGCGCTGTGTCTGTTGTTAATCGCAGTGGATAGGTATAGAAAAGTGTGTAGACCGTTGGTTTGGCAAATAAAACATCGGCATGCTTTGACAATGTGCTGTGCAATTTTCGCAGGATCATTAGTTCTGGCCATTCCCGCCGTATTTTTTGGGGGGAAGCATTCATATGTAAACGAGCGTAATATAACCGTCACTGAATGTGAAAAGGAACAACAATATGTTAACAGTTATTTGCCTTTAGCATACATTATTTCAACACAAATCTTAGTATCCGTCAGCTTATTTGTGATGTTGTGTCTTTACATTTCCATCGCAAGAACTTTGTTTAAAGGTAGATCCACCTCAGAAAGTCCTATTTCAAACTTAAATCCTTTACCGTCGGCAAGAGAACAGGATGTAGAGAAGAATATGAAAGGCGACGCGAGTGATTTTAAATGTGAGTCGAACACTGACACTGGTGCTAAACTTTCAGATAGTGGTTCGTCTATTTCAGACATAATTCAGAATGATGGTGCAAATTTGAATGTTGTTAGAACGGCATTAACAGTTACAAAACCTAGTAAAAGTCTCGTGCAATTAAACATCGTTAAAGGTTGTTCAGGGTCCAACACCGCTGAAACATTGCACAAGGAAACATACGTAGACGCACGGTTACGAAGAAAGACACTCATAATGTTTGTTCTGACCGTGGTGTTTATTGTGACCATAATCTTGTACTTTACACTGACAGCGCTATTAGCAAAAGACGTATTGGTAATATTTAACAAAGAAATGGTCTCTGAAATGGCCATTTGTTTTTTCTTCTACCGGTTATATTTCCTCAATCACGTGATCAATCCAATAGTGTACGGAGTGCTGGATCCTCAGTTCAGAAAGGCAATACAAAACTCGAAACACTCAATTTCCAGGTCACTTAATTCTTCAAGCCAAACGTTCTGAAAGTAACAATTCAGAAGTGAATGAATTTCTCAAATTTGCCATGCTGTGAGCAAAATAAAATAAGAAAAAAGTGAACTATTTCTCAAAAGATAGCTACAACCAGGAACGAATAAACGGCATGCTTCTTATACTTTTATCATTGTTAATGTTTTCCATAGTGTGGTTTGGTTACAGAAATTGACTTAACAGTTTCGATTTAAACCAAACCGACAAAGACACGAAGATATTTGAATCGTGTGTTTTAATAGACAAACACACGAATATATTCCAATCGTGTATTTTAATAGACAAACACACGAAGATATTCCAATCGTGTATTTTAATAGACAAACGCACGCAGATATTCGTTTCGTGTATTTTAATAGACAACCACACGCAGATATTCGAATCGTGTATTTTGATATGGTTTATAACTATCTAACTTTGATAACCTTTTCGTGTTTGTGATGTCTTATTTGGGTTTTTATTCATCTTTAAAGTTGTTCTTTGTTTCTGTGTGTGTTTGTGGTTGACTGTCGTTCTTGAATGCTACTTTCCTGTTCGATTTTTATTCTGCTGCCGAAGGCAGCAGACTCTTATATGAGTTTTAAATGTGCCTATGGTTAACAGACTGTGAATCATGTAGCCGACAATAAGCATGCGTTACAACTTAGGGAACCCGTCTAAAAAACTTGAATGGTATAACACATATTTTTTAATGTTCAAAGCTTGTTTTATTATTGCCTCAAATGACGTTTCGTAAACCAGTCTACTGAATGTAATCCATTCGCAGCATCTCGTACACTGCTAGTCCAGTTACTTTGGTGTTACTCGGTCTTTATCGTACGATAAACAAAGAAATTCGTCAAAAAAATAAAAGAAATCATGCCTAGTACGTGTTGTTGTGTGCCACGATGCCATTTAAGAGGGGGACATGAGTT
Source organism: Cyrtodaria siliqua (assembly GCA_037043455.1). Classification (NCBI taxonomy): domain Eukaryota; kingdom Metazoa; phylum Mollusca; class Bivalvia; order Adapedonta; family Hiatellidae; genus Cyrtodaria; species Cyrtodaria siliqua. Next base: position 125,987 of record JAWPHD010006722.1, on the reverse strand, counting down.
TCCAACCGAATGAGTTAGACGGGAGAAATGGATTTTGGCGATTAAACGAATGGATGAGGGATTTAAGAATTGGAAACCGTCAAAATCGTCAGTCGTCTGTAAGGCGCACTTCAAACCGGATGACTACATTCAACAAACAATAGATGGTATGTTTTTAGTGTCGCAATCAAACTTTTTGAAGAAAAAAAACACACTCAATAAACGTTAAAGTTAGTAGATGTGTTATTCATAGCCATACTTTTGTAAAATAAACGTACCCATACGGTTGAGAAGTATTCGTTGATAGTCAAGTAGTGGGTGGGGTAACCGACTTTCGGTTTCACCACTATGTTTGTTCTATTTGCGTACTATGGAGACATTGGGATCAGTGAACCTTTATGAACTCAAAACAATTATATTAGGGGAATCTATCACCTGGTGTTTCTTCTTCTCTCCTGATGGTTTAAGCTGACGAACCTACATGTATGTGTATAATGGTCACACATATTTATAAAGTTGTGTTATTAACAAACACAATGATTTATATTTTCAGGTAGAAATCCCATTCAACAGAAACTACTGTCCACAGCTGTCCCCAGTCAATATCAATGGCCAAGACCCATGACCCCATCACAAAAGTCTCGTGGGTTTAGGACACAGGACAGAGAAAGCATAAAAAGAAAACATGAAGAAACAGTTCTAAATGAGCAAGAGGTTGGCATTTTAGAACCATTGAATGTAGTGAAGTGAAGTCGAGACGGGCCCTTCTGAAATCCACTATTTCGCTACACCTCTCAAATGTAGCAGAGAATCCGGAACGCAGACTGAATACTAAACCAACCTTTTTGATATCGAAAACTTTAAATATGACGACAAATGCACTCTCATTTTTATACCGGACTTGAACATTACTTAAAATTAACATTTGTTTTAATACACTTGGTCCTGCAGCTTATTGCTTAAATATCTGTATCACAAGGTTGAAAGTACGTCTGTTATAAATCAGTTCTTTTTGACATTGATAAAACTTAGAAGAAATCGACCACATTTTGAACTTTCACATATGTTTTAATATATCAGAAAGCAGTGTGAAAAACATAGTGTTTACATGGATTATATTTATGTCAAAACAGTGGAGAGAAATTGATATTTGGCCTTCACGCAATCTTGTGCGATATTTTGCACCCTCAGATTTCAAATCAAAATTTCTAACTACTCGTGTTGTTATAGATGGAACTGAATGTCCAATAAAAAAAACACGAAGGCGCCAACAGCTCAGCAATCCACATTTTCCACGTATAAAAACAGAAATACGGTGAAAACACTCATTGGCGCTACATCTGGCGGCCTCGTGTATTATATTTCTCCACTGTATGGTGGCTCAACAAGTGACCGACAAATTGTGGAACGCAGCAATTTATTTCAAATGTGCGATCCAGGTGATTCAATTATGGCCGACAAAGGATTTAATGTTCAGGACTTATTTGCCTCCATGAATGTTCAAATAAATGTGCCAACTTTTTTTAAAAAGAAAAATACGATGTCAGGAAAAGTTGTCATGAAAGACAGAAAAATAGCGAGCAAAAGAGTGCACATAGAGCGCATAATCGGCCTTGGAAAAACTTATAAAATTTTGTTTCACCCTTTGACAGGAACAGAAACAAAAATTTCTTCTGAAATAGTATTTATTTGTTATATGCTTTGCAATTTTAGATGTGGCATTGTTTCCCCACATGCATGAATGATTGACACGTGTTAACATCATGGAGAGCAAAAGTGCTAAGCACTTCAAACTAAATTTTTTTGCAATATGTATTTCAAGCCCAGGAACGACGTCATAGCAGGTGCACGAGATGATCATCCGTAACGAAAATTTGTCTTGACTCGGTAAGTAAACACACGCATTTCAGCTCTAATTCTCAGTCCATAAAGATATAATTGTGCCTATTGTGCCTAAAGTATCGCAATCAATGGTAAAAAGACTCGGTTATTATTCACTTCTGCGAATACTTAGCGAATTGAGAGCAGAATCAGAGACAGTTAAAATGAAAAAACTCCGCTGAGAATCATCTCGCTAAAATAACTTTCTTTGATTCTGCTCTCAATTCGCTAAGCAGAAGTGAATATTAACCGAGTCTTTTTACCATTGATTGCGATACTTTAGGCATAATTATATCTTTATGGACTGAGAATTAGAGCTGAAATGCATGTGTTTACTTATCGAGTCGAGACAAATCTTCGTTACGGATGATCATCTTGTGCACCTGCTGATGACGTCGATTACTAGGCTTGATTTTATATAAGTGTAATAAAAAACTTTTGTTTGTATGGGGTTTTATGTCATGTTCAACACATGTAAGGTTATATATGACGGTTGATTTTTTTGTGGTGGATGCAGACCACCCACTTTTCCTGGGTAGAACCAGTATGGTACACATCCCGCCATCCGTAAGAATCGACACTTCCTCACAAGTCGAGCTCCCAGTGGGATTCGAACCTGCAGCTGTGAAAGGCGAAGGTTTACAACGCAACATCGTTAACCATTCGGCCACGGAGATGCTAAAAGCATCAATATTAATACAAAGACTAGATTCAATACTTTCAGAATTTTAGTAATCATTAAGTCATGCCTGACAAATGGAATAAAATCCGACCGTTTAATAAAATGTGATTTGGCATTGTTTACACTTCCATATTAGATTTCAGACAGAAAATTTTAATTCAGAATCAGATTCTTTATATTTGCTTCACTTTAATGAATAATTTGTTAAAAGTTTTATTTGACTTCTTTACATCAATGATTAAGTAAATTGTCTCGATGTCGCTCTGTATCGAATTTTATCACGTAACTTACAGAGAGGGAGTGAAATAATTTTGTATTTTGGATAATCCGCTACTGAAATATTAACTATGCAAATGAGGGCGGACAGAAAATTATCAAAATGATAGAAAATGCATTAGGTCAATTTGAAATAGTTATGTGATAAATAGATGTGAGTTATGTGAAAAATAGAATCTCAAGGATTGTAAGTTATGTGACAATTTGTATCTCATTCATGGTCATTCATTATTGAAATCTACAAAATATTATGATGCAAACTACTTTTATGTTAAATTTGTCCATCTTTCGATATATTCTTTATCCGTGCATAATTAATTTAATCCTAGTAACTCCAGCAATTCACATAAATATTATAAAGAAAACTTGTAAATAATATAACTAAAATATCCTTTCTTTTTTCAGTCACCATATGGTAACCCATTTATTCTCCCTGTCATAGATGTGAGGGGTCAGGGTAGCCAACCCATCACACTGTACACAAATAACATATATATAACGAAAAGCAAATTTGCAGTTAAAGGGACACATGGCAATCTTGAACTTTACATCAAGCGTTAAAATTGACACCTTGATTCATTTGAATTAAAAACAATTGAGATTAAAAAAACAACAAATGGGATGCCGCAAGTTTCAAACAAATCAAAATTGCTGTGTTCATTTAAAGTATTGTCATTATATGCAACAGGGTGGCTATGGTATCATGTCATGCATCTATGGAATGATATTACAGTGTAGCAACACTATAAAGTTGAGCATTGAGCTCACTGCTACAAGTAGACACTGTCTAAATAGGACTGAAAACTTGAAATATTATAGTGAAAACAACATACATATTTATTTTATTGGTAAATTATTTTACACAATGCCGATGATCGATTTGGCAATAATCGTATAATATTATTATTAAACAGATTGAATACAATTATAATTTATATGTCAGATGCGAGGCTGTCAATTTCATCCAACGACTTAAGTTAATGAATTCTGTATTAAATAAACATGAATGTGACATTCACTCCAAACTCTAAAGAAAGATTACAAGAAAAAATTATTGTAATTGCCTACATGTATATATGAACTTGTACTCATTCATACACACCAAACAAAGGAACTACCTCATTGATTTCCGTAATCCGCTATTTTAAACACTGAAAATCTATGAGGTCATTCCAATGCACACCAAGCTTACGGAAAAGAACACATGACACTAGTGTAATAATGATAAATACATGTATGGCTTTATAATCGCAAGTTATATGATAAACTAGTTTAGATTAACATTTTTAATACCTGTAGTTTTCAGGGCTTGCACTGGCTATTTTTTTCTTTGCGCTACTACTTTCGCCAAATGAAAAAAATTAGAGCCAAATTGAAAACATTGGAGCCAAATATTTTCTTTATGGCACAAACCTATTATTTGAAATTTCAAGTTAAAGTGGTCCTCAAATCAAATCATTTGGAGATACTTAACTATAACCCAGTTTACTAACTAAAGCAAACTGAGGTTACAGATAGAACTTTTAGACTCACATGTATTCGTTTATAGTAAAAATCTTGTTAGAACATTTCGAAACATTTAGGAATTGGAAGCTCAGGTAACTAACAAAGCTTTCCCCGGGACTTTTTTTAAGGAGTGGTGGCATTTTTGCGGTGGAAGCAGGGTGGGCTGTTGAAGTGGGGGGTGGTCATCCCTTCCCGCATCTTTCTTTTTAATTGTCAGTTGGAAAGTTTATAATATATTCTTTTGCCCAAATCACTTTCGCAAATTTGTTTTTTCTTGCGCCATATTTCATTTTTATGCGCATTTGGCACCATTTGCGCATCCCAGTGCGAGCCCTGGTTTTTAGCTCTACTGATCAGCAGAGCTTATGCCGTGGGGCATCGTCCGTCTGTCTGTCTGTAATTTTTTTTTGTAGCGACTACTCCTCTGAAACTACTTCATGGATTTTCATGGAACTTTACAGAAATGTTGCCCATGAAGTCTCGTTGATCCTAGCAAAAATTCATGTTGATGTGAAATCCAAGATGGCCGCCAAATCTAAAAATAGATTTTTAAAAAACAAGTTTGTAGCGACTACTTCTTGAAAACTCTAAGTGATATTGTAATTGATATGGGACTTTTTCTAAAATGATCAGCATGACATGATGTTGGTCCTTGTCGAAAATCGTTTTGATTCGACGTTAAACATGACTGCCAGTGGCCATCTTTGTTTACATAGAGTTATTTAGTAAATATTTGTAGCGACTACTCCTCTGAAACTTATTGACGGATTTTCATGAAACTTCACAGGAATGTTGCTCTTGATGTCTAAATGATCCTAGCAACATTTCAGGTTGGTCGGAAATTCAAGATGGCCACCACAGCTAAAAATAGATTTTCATAAAACAAGTTTGTAGCGAGTACTTCTTGAAAACTATAAGTGATATTGATATGGGACTTTTTCTAAAATGATCAGTATGGAATGATGTTTATCCTTGTAGAAAATTATTTTGATGCGACGTTAAACATGGCCGCCAGCGGCCATCTTTGTTTACATAGAGTTATATAATGAAAACTTGTAACGACTACTCCTCTAAAACTACTTAATAGATTTTCATGAAACTTCACACAAATGTTGCTCTTGATGTCTTATTCATCATAGCAAAACTTTAGGACAGCCGGAAATTCAAGATGGCCGCCACGGCTAAAAATAGATTTTCAAAAAACAAGTTTGTAGCGACTAATTCTTTAAAACTATAAGTGATATTGACATGGGACTTTTTCTAAAATGATCAGCATGACATGATGTTGGTCCTTGTCGAAAATCGTTTTGATTCGATGTTAAACATGGCTGTCAGGGGTCATCTTTGTTTACATAGAGTTATCTAGAAAAAAATTGTAGCGACTACTCCTCTGTAACTACTCGACGGATTTTCATGAAACTTCACAGGAATGTTGCTCTTGATGTCTAATTGATCCTAGCAAAATTTCAGATAGGCCGGAAATTCAAGATGGCCAATAGATTTTCAAAATACAAGTTTGTAGCGACTACTTCTTGAAAACTATAAGTGATATTGATATGGGACTTTTTCTAAAATGATCAGTATGACATGATTTTTTAAAAATTATTTTGATTTGACGTTAAACATGGCCGCCAGCCACCATCTTTGTTTACATAGAGTTATATAATGAAAACTTGTAGCGATTACTCCTCTGAAAGGACGGATTTTCATGAAACTTCACTGGAATGCTGATCTAGCTATCAAAAACCTATCAGTAGAGCTTCAAGGTCATTGACCTCTTGTTTTATAGAGTATTATAGACTTAATATTTGCCCTCGACTCCATAATAAATTGATATTGTCATCATCAGCACTTTTATTGATGTCGGCCAATCACGGTAACATAACGTTACGTCTGCTTCACATGGTCACATGTACCTGTTATTTCATACCAGTTTAATACAAATATATATGTGATTATATTTAAATGACCGTCATCTTCTCCACATATAGTATGCAATTAAAAACTGTTTAAAATGCATTGGTGGGGTGGTAAAAATAACCTATATGATTGAATATATTTCTTGAATTGTTACTTTCAAAAGCTTTATAATTATATATCGTGTTGATGTTGAAACAATAGTACTTTTGCATAAGTACACATAACTATTGCATGTACCTGCTGTCAACCTTGTATATATGTCTTGCATCCTCATGGGTCTTATGACCTTTTGGAATTTTGCTGAATAAAAGATATATATAATTACTGAAATCCAAATGTTTGTCTTAATCAATGTACGTCTTGTAAAACCTCTTCTCCAATAGAGCTGGTTTGAAATAGAGATAAAAAAATAGACGTAAGCTGTCCACCATTTTCCTTATGAATTCGTCATTGTGTGGTATTTTAATGTGCACCATGTCAGTGATCGTGTAAACAACTAGCGCACATTCTTCTGCTCCTGTGCAAAGAAGCTGGCCCTGAATCTGGAAATAGTAGTCGTTTGTTTCATCTAAAACGAGCTCCGAATTTGCGTTCTCTTTCAAATACGATACGGTTTCAACACCGATTGTTTTATCCTTAGCTGTAAAAGGGCACTTTACTTCAGCAATACGCAAACTGTCTATGATGCCATCTGGTGATTAGCGACGAAACATTCAGAATTCTCAATAGTGCAGTATGTCTTGGCGCCGTGTTAGTGCCCAGGAAGGTAGGGTTCAAGCCTGCTGATTTCCCTTTTTTTTCCTTTTTTTAAAATATTTCATTGGTTTATATTATTCCTTTACATTTTTCACTTTGATAACGCAATCTTATAATTACACATGGTAACAGTGAACAGTTTGTATGTGTTGTAATGTACACTTTAACACATACGTGAACAATTGTATTTCTGTGGTGATGTGTACTTCTAGCACGTCGTATTACAAGGTAATTGTATCTCGGCAGCTATTTTACGCTTGCGTAAAACCTTGCTTGTATCTATATTTATTATTATATATAACTATTAAGATGTAATGTACTTTGCATGTTTGCAACTATTTGTTTCACGCCTAGAGTTAAAAACACAATTTAAATAAATGATTCATTTATAACGGAAACACGTTTAAATTTATAGTAGATAAACATATGTATTAGTACCGATACTTCTTGGATTGTACGTCATCCAACAAACATAGACAACTCTACGTATATTGTATTTTTTACTATATAACTGAATAAAAATGTCTCCTATCTTACATTCTATAAGCATCTATTTTAATATTGCGGTTTGAATAGACGGAAATACATTGTTTGTTAAATCTATTAAACTAGAAGGCTGTTCCACGGAACAATGGTGTCGCCTGCCGTGTGCTTAAATCGAACTATAAAGTACGGTGTCCTGTAAGGGCCATTTTACCATCGCATCTTACCATCGACCAACGACCTAGAGTGGTCGATGGTAAGATGCGATTGAAAGATACGATGGTCGATGGTAAGATGCGATGAACCACCATCGCATCTTACCATCGCATCTTGCCATCGACCTATAGTGGTTGATGGTAAGATGCGATAGTCGATGGTAAGATGCGATGGTAAAATGCGATGGTCGATGGTGAGATGCGATGGTAAGATGGCCCTAACAGGGCACCATATTAAAGAAAGGGGGCGTTTATTGTAAGTACAACTATAACTATAAAGTACGGTGTCCTGTAAGGGCCATTTTACCATGGTATCTTACCATCGACCTAGATGTTTTATGAAAGGGGACATAACTCTGCCAAAATGAAAGTTAGAGCTATTGGACATATGTAACAGCATCTCTGTGGTTAAGCTGAAGATGTGTACGAAGTGTAATGAAAATAGATCACATACTTTTCAAGTTATGGCCAGTTATGAGGTTGGTTAGAGTGCAGGTTAAAGTTTTATGAAAAGGGGAAAAACTCTCCTGAAATGAAAGTCAAAGTTATTGGCCATGGGTAACAGTATTCTGTGTGGTAAAATGAATGTGTGTGAGGTTTCATGAACATAGGTCACATACTTTTCAAGTGATGTCCAGTTATGAGCTTGGTCAGGTTTATTACAAGGTGAGCAATTACCAGAATGTATACCCTGCTTTGCACCGTTAACGGTCAAACACATCTTATTGGAATGTGTAGACGTTGATCCTATGCGTCAAAGGTACTACAATGTTAATACAATGAAAGAGTTATTTGATACTGTAGATTTTAGTCTTGTTTTAGATTTCCTAAAAGAGATCAGACTATATAAATCGTTATAATGTGTTCTTATATATATTTACTTGTTTATATACCCGTTGACGCGAATGGGTTGATTTAAATACATAGTTTATATTACACCTTATCATCCTTATTTTTTAATGGTTTTATCTTTATATATTTACATTAATTTTTAATTAATACTTCATTTCTTCATTTTTCATCAATTTTTGCGCACAATATGACTTATTTATGTGTCGACGTGCCGTAAAACACCATTCATTCATTCATTGGTCGGGTTGCAGATTAAAGTTTAATGAATAGGGGCATAACTCTGCCGAAATGAACGTCAGATTATTATTAGTATTGGACATGTGTAACAACATTCCATGGGTTGAGATGAAGATGTGTATGAGGGTTCATGAACATAGGTGAATTATTTTATATTATTATATTAGTTATGGCCAAGGTTAGGTTGCAGGTTAAAGTGTGACCGACGACGATGAACGACGGACGACGACGACGACGACGGACGGACGACGGACAAAGTGATCCCTACGTGTCTGCCATGCTACGTGGGCGACACATCAAGAGAACCACCTAGCGGGGCATATACGCCCGTCGTTGGAAAGGTTAAACTCCATGTTTCAAGGGCAAATAATTTTAATAAATGAATCAGAGAGTTATAGGCTTTTATAAGATGTACTCATTGGATCGTGTTGAAGATGTGTGCAAAGTTTCATTGCTGTACGCCTAACACTTCGAATGTTATTAGCCACATATCACTTGTAAAAACAAGGTTAGCTTCCAGGTTAAAACATTTACAAAGGGAAATAATTAAAAAAAATATGCACTAGTAATGGACACTTATCAAATGTATTCATTGGATCATGCTGAAAAAGTTTACAAAGTTTCATTGTTGTAACAAATAATACGTCCCTACGGGCGAATAAAAATGAGAAAACTGGTCCTATGGAAACCACAGCATCCAAACGCAATGGCAACGTTGGTCCGCAAGGACCACAAAGCAAATTAAATATTCAATGAACAGGACAATACACAACACCAAGGGTGGTGAAGACAGGGTTATCGACTTGTGACGGTCATTAAGAGATACGGCCGACTGATTAGCCTAAATGCAGTTTCTGTATACACAACCTGGAAGATATCCTGTCTTCAGTTCCCAAATTGACAAAAGTACATCACCTCAAGAGGATATCTCTTAAGTTGTTAATTGTTCTACATAACTTACAATTAGTATAAAGCACATTGTTTTTGCATATTATTAATTGTTATTTATATTGCATCAATACTATTTAAACCTATGAAAATATAAGACGAACAAATGAAAACTCAAACATTTATTTAATTATATGCAAGCAGAAGTCAAAACGATACTGGATAAATAAATCGATACGATAATTTCAATACTTGATGAACACTTCAAGATTACCGTATGCCCCTTTAAAGATACATTTTAAAATAATCGACCGTGATGAAATCAACATGAGAAATACAATTCAGGTTTCATAATAAAAATGCAGACCTTTTAAAAGGCAGTAGCATAGCTACATTTTAGGCCTGGGCCTACACATAATTTTCACACGCATGGTTGAAAAACATAGCAATGAAATAATAGTGTGATTTTGCTTAAATTTATATTTAAATATACTCCAAAACGCACCATAGACGTCCTACGTTTTCAACAATTTCCGGGGAAGCATGCCCGGACCCCACTAGAAATAGTCGGGCCTGCATATCAAAAAAGGTCTAGCTACGCCCTGAAAGGTGCATTTTAACAAACCTTGAACTTGTCCTTGAATGCTAATACGTCTAAGTGGTTAATTCCTTGATGCATTATCCACCTACACGCTCTCACAAACTAGGATTTAAGAGTTATATAAATATTTAAGTTATGACAATCTGTAAGTGCTCCGAAATGGATTATTTATTTAAGCAGAAAATAATATATGAGAATAAACATGGTCCCTTACAACTGAATTTAAAAAGCAGTCCAGATAACTGACCAGTGCAGTCAAACGAATAATAAACCAGCCAAAGTACAGATACTAGTGCTTATGGTGTCAGACCGGTGAAAAATTAGCCCATTGAACATAATGAATAATAGGCTATTTTTGGAGATCAGTGTCACAAGTTCCACACCATTCGTTTGTTTAAATGTAAACACGTTTGGCTCGCAAATGGTCCATTTCTGAATAAAACACCGATTCAGTTTTCAACATTTCGCATCATTCGTTCACACTATGCGTATTTTGAAATAAACATCTGTCAAAACCACATCTCTGCCTACCCTCTGTGCTCATACTCTCCAAAGAAATAGTACTGACAAGTACAGTAAAATACTTATATTCATGACAACAAACATAATACTTGAACATCAGGTAAGATTTAACAATGAAATAAAAACTAACCTTGGGGAAAAACGCATGCAAACTAGAAACTTTGGATCTTTCATGGAACTATTTTAGCATCCTACGACCCGGAAGTACTTCTTGACTGGTCTGACACCTTATCTAGCAGAATGAAGATAAACCAGTGTCTCTCCATCACAAATATGATTAACTAGTACCGCCCGGCGTAATGAAGAAAACACTTTCTTGTCCATCAGAATGAAGACAAAGATGAATGAAGATAAATATGGTGAAACTTGTGCCCATCCAGCTAAATAGAGAATATTATGTCAGTGCCTTTTACTATCAAGTTTATTAGGCGAGGCTTAGACAACGAAGAATGGCGAGGCTCTGCGTTTTCGTGCCGAGCCTAATACACTTGATAGTAAAAGGCACTGACATAATATTCTATTTATCATGTAGATTATCCATATTTTCTGTATGAATTACTATTATTACCTATTTCTCAGAATGGTACGCTTAACGAGGACGTCGCCATGTTGTTGTTTTTTGTTTGTTTTATGACGTCAGGCAAAGTTACGTGCATGACGTCAGAAAACGTTACGTACAATAAACGCCGAGGGATTCCGCATTGATTTGCTTTATTGGTCAGTGCCTAATTAAAGCAAAATGTAATAGGTCACCCCTTTATTAGGCAGAAAAGTTCATATCTGCATGTTAAAACAGAATACTGCAGCGTCCGACCAGCTGGATTAGAATTAATCAGGGTCAGCCGAGTTCAGCTTAATCATGACCTACACGGGTGCCCGTCTGACAGAAGGTAATAAAACCCGCGTTCTTAAAGCAGAATGAATATAAACCAAAGCGTGGTCAGCTATAGAAAGGTGAACGTGTACACATTCATTTGAATAAGTATAAATCCGCCAATGATCTGCTGAACCCAAAAGCTCAATATTTAAGTATCGGATCCATAAATAATATGGTGGGACACGTAGAGATGCGTTCCAAGCAAGATTCCATCAATTCAAATTGGTTCTAATGTATTCCATTCTTTTTCTAAAAAGTAATTCCAGATTTCGGTGATTTTCGTCTAAAAACGCAGTGTTTTCCCCCAAAACTCACTAAAGCCCCAACGCTCAGATGGCACACATGTTTCATTTTGAAACTTACTGTATGTTCTTTCAGAAAATCATATCCTACAAAATTACCCCTGGGGGGGGGGGGGGGGGGGGGGGGAGGGGGGGGAGGGTTGCTCCTACTAGCTCACAGCCTAGAGTTTATTTCAGAAAATCATATCCTACAAAATTACCCCCGGGGGGGGGGGGGGGAGGGTTGCTCCTACTAGCTCACAGCCTAGAGTTTATGGTATTGGTTACATCAGGTGACATTTCGTAGTTACACGGAGTTATATGGTATTTTTAGCATCAGGTAACAGTTCATACTTATGAAAAAATACTTTATGTAGTCATTTCCATATATGTACAACTATGAAATGTTACTTGATTAAATGAATACCATATTATATTGTTATCATATTACATCAATTAACTGTTCATATGTACCCATGCATGTAATATATGTGTACATATGAACAGTTAACTGATGTAGCCAATCCGAGATATATGCAACTATGAACAGTTACTTAATCTAAGCAGAACAATATATGTGTACATGTCACAGGGCTAGAAAAATGTGCAGCCAGACGCGAACCCGGGACCTTCGGACTACCGTTCCGATGCTCTACCGACTGAGCTAACCGGCCGGTTAATGCAACATCATTCTACCTGTTAGATATCTATGACCGTGACATACTCCAGTCTCCAATAATCCAGTCTCCATGGGTACAGAGAGGGGGGGGGGGGGGGGGGGGGGGTTTGACGTTAAGAAAAGATTCGTTTGTTCTCTGTATATCTGAATATATATTTATAACAATGTATGAGTATAATGCATGATAATGATGACATGAATAAAATGAATAAAGACAATGCCTGAATGGAAATAACAATGATGAATGGAAATAGCACCTCAGTTAATATAATCACAAGTAAAGTATTGTATAGAAAATACATTCTGACATAATAACAAGTTGAATGTAAAAGAAAGTTCTAATTGAAAATAACAAAGGATCGCCATCTTGGAATTGAACTGTACATAAACAATGATGAATTCTTATAAACTAAATAACTCCTAAAATAACCATTTCCAGAAAAAAGTTATTTAACACAATGATGGATACATGTCTTATAAACAAACATAACTAACCTGAGTAAAAATATACTATCTTTTACAAGATAAATATAAGATTGCGAAATGGCAATATCTTCTGTCCATTCTCTACCAACTGAGATGTTCAACTCCGCGCATGATTTTCCCGCCAGGTTAGTTGAGTCAAAGGTTAAATTTACTCACCTGTGAAATATTACTGATGATGAACTGATTAAATGTTTAAAACACAGCACACTGGTGAGATATACAGATCCTTAATATCTGTATATGTCATCCTGTGACATACATATGAACAGTTACTTGTTGCAGCCAATACATTTGAACAGTTACCTGATGTAACCAATACCATACACGTGTACATATGAACAGTTACCTGATGTAGCCAACACCATACACGTGTACATATGAACAGTTACCTGACGTAGCCAATACCATATATGTGTACATATTAACAGTTACTTGATGTAACCAATAACATATACGTGTACATATGAACAGTTACCTGTTGTAACCAATACTATATACGTGTACATATGAACAGTTACCTGATGTAACCAATACTATGTACGTGTACATTTGAACAGTTACCTGACGTAGCCAATACCATATATGTGTACATATGAACAGTTACTTGATGTTACCAATATTATATACGTGTACATATGAACAGATACCTGATGAAGCCAATACCATATATGTGTACATTTGAACAGTTACCTGACATAGCCAATACCATACTGTAAGTGTACATATGAACAGTTACTCGATGTAGCCAATACCATACACGTGTACATATGAACAGTTACCTGATGTAGCAATACCATACACGTGTACATTTGAAAGTTACCTGATGTACCCAATACCATACAGTGTACAAATGAACAGTTAACTGACGTAGCCAATACCATACACGTGTACGTATGAACATTTACTTGATGTAGCCAATACCATACAAGTGTACATTTGAACAGTTACCTGATGTAGTCATTACCATACACGTGTACATATGAACAGTTTCCTGACGTGGCCAATACCATACACGTCTACATATGAACAGTTACTTGATGAAGCAGTTACCATACACGTGTACATATGAACAGTTACCTGATGTAGCCAATACCATACACGTGTACATATGAACAGTTACCTGACGTAGCCAATACCCTACACGTGTACATATGAACAGTTACTTCATGTTACCAATACCATATATGTGTACATATGAATAGTTACTGTGTGTAACCAGTACCATATATGTGTACTTACGAACTGTTAATTGGTGTAACCAATACTATATATGTGTACATATGAACAGTTACCTGATGTAGCCAATACCACATATGTGTACATTTGAACAGTTACCTGACGTAGCCAATACAATACAAGTGTACATATGAACAGTTACTTGATGTAGCTAATACCATACACGTGTACATATGAACAGTTACCTGATGTAGCCAATACCATACACGTGTACATATGAACAGTTACCTGACGTAGCCAATACCCTACACGTGTACATATGAACAGTTACTTCATGTTACCAATACCATATATGTGTACATATGAATAGTTACTGTGTGTAACCAGTACCATATATGTGTACTTACGAACTGTTAATTGGTGTAACCAATACTATATATGTGTACATATGAACAGTTACCTGATGTAGCCAATACCATATATGTGTACATTTGAACAGTTACCTGACGTAGCCAATACAATACAAGTGTACATATGAACAGTTACTTGATGTAGCCAATACAATACACGTGTACATATGAACAGTTACCTGATGTAGCCAATACCATACACGTGTACATATGAACAGTTACCTGATGTAACCAATACCATATATGTGTACATATGAACAGTTACCTGATGTAACCAATACCATACAAGTGTACATTTGAACAGTTACCTGATGTAGCCAATACCATACACGTGTACATTGAACAGTTACTTGATGTAGCCAATACCATACACGTGTACATATGAACAGTTACTTGATGTTACCAATACCATATGTGTACACATGAACAGTTACTTGATGTAACCAATACTATACATGTGTACATATGAACAGTTACTTCATGTTACCAATACCATATATGTGTACATATGAATAGTTACTGTGTGTAACCAGTACCATATATGTGTACTTACGAACTGTTAATTGGTGTAACCAATACCATATATGTATACATAAGAACAGTTATTTGTGTAACCTATACCATATGTGTAACCTATACATATAAACACTTGATTAATACAGTATATGTGTACGTAGGAACTGTAGCTTGAGTCATTTTACCGAGACTCTGGTATCGTTTCTGATTGGCTGATATAGCCATACCTTCTATCCAAGATATACAGAGCGGCAGAAAAACAATAAATTAATAAATAAACAAAGAGGAAAACTTCATCATTATATCGACAAACAACATGTAAGAAAAAAATAAGAATTACAGACACGTGTTTCCGGTTTCATTTCTTTTTTTTTCTTCACAAAGGGTCAAGTTGTTTCTATTTAAAATCAAGCATCGAAGATGATCAAGACTACAACATATGACGTTTCTCTGCAACCTTCCTCCGCCACGCTTGGCAGCGGTGTAAAGCTCAAGGGTTTATCCACTGAACTACGGAAGCCGCCTTCCGGTTTCCTATCAGTTGATTGAATTATTTAACCGAAATATTTTAATCCGTCATACAACGGTATTTCCACGGTAATTATCCAGCTCACAAGTTGCATGACACACTAATACATTCAGGTATGATATTATTGGTAAGCATTTACGACCGCAAATAAACAACTTGTAATTATGATTCTGATAAAAAACGCAGCAAGGAGTCGCCGTTTCCTATAAATGATCCTATTATTGACAGACAGACAGACTTTCAGGCAATATGCCATTTTGGAGACATGTGGAAAGATAGACAGAATATTTTATGAAACTAATTTTAAAGGCTAACGTATTATAATTGTTTCGAGGCATGCGTCATTCGCCGATACGTTATTAATAAATAGACGTTATTAGTGACAGCAGGAGCTAGTGAGTTTGAGTTGGTGTTGCCTGTTTAATAGTATGTTTACAATGTCTTGTTAGTTAACGCATCGTGATCACAGTGATGCATTAAAGTAGCCATCCCGCCAACAACAGTCAACTTTTACAACATATGTACACCGTTTCTAAAAATACTGACGACGAGAAATATAAAAAAAAGTACACATTTTGAGAATCCAAACTCTATACAATATAAACGGCTTTAACCAGCCAGGACAAATCCCAGAACAGGAGCGTCGAATTAGGAGTTGCCAACTCAGAATTCATTTTATGCATATTCAATCACGGGTATTTTAAAAACCCGTGATTAAATCTAAACTTTTAATCGGCACATATACAGTATTATATGACCAGAACACATGGATAGAGTTTGATAAACGGTTGTGTAGTGTAATTTTGCTGTTTTTTAGCGAGTTAGTTTCTATAACCCATTAGTTTACTTAACACCGTGTGTTCATTAACTGTGATTGTTTATTATTTATGTTATGTTATGTGTTCATTAACTGTGATTGTTTATTATTTATGTTATGTTATGTGTTCATTAACTGTGATAACTGTGATTGTTTATTATTTATGTTATGTTATGTGTTCATTAACTGTGATTGTTTATTATTTATGTTATGTTATGTGTTCATTAACTGTGATTGTTATTATTTATGTTATGTTATGTGTTCATTAACTGTGATTGTTTATTATTTATGTTATGTTATGTGTTCATTAACTGTGATTGTTTATTATTTATGTTATGTTATGTGTTCATTAACTGTGATAACTGTGATTGTTTATTATTTATGTTATGTTATGTGTTCATTAACTGTGATTGTTTATTATTTATGTTATGTTATGTGTTCATTAACTGTGATAACTGTGATTGTTTATTATTTATGTTATGTTATGTGTTCATTAACTGTGATTGTTTATTATTTATGTTATGTTATGTGTTCATTAACTGTGATTGTTATTATTTATGTTATGTTATGTGTTCATTAACTGTGATTGTTTATTATTTATGTTATGTTATGTGTTCATTAACTGTGATTGTTTATTATTTATGTTATGTTATGTGTTCATTAACTGTGATAACTGTGATTGTTTATTATTTATGTTATGTTATGTGTTCATTAACTGTGATTGTTTATTATTTATGTTATGTTATGTGTTCATTAACTGTGATAACTGTGATTGTTTATTATTTATGTTATGTTATGTGTTCATTAACTGTGATTGTTTATTATTTATGTTATGTTATGTGTTCATTAACTGTGATTGTTATTATTTATGTTATGTTATGTGTTCATTTACAGTGATTGTTTATTATTTATGTTATGTTATGTGTTCATCTACAGTGATTGTTTATTATTTATGTTATGTTATGTGTTCATTTACAGTGATTGTTTATTATTTAGGTAAATTGTTTTGCACGTCTTACTTAACAAGACGTCACTAATAATACATAACAAATATACGTCTCTAATAAGACATAACACATATGCGTCTATTCCGAAATAGCCTCCGATATATTAGTTATGAACAGAGTATGTTTTATCGTCTGATTATCCAAACAGTTTCAACGAAACGAGATTAAATTAGGATCAATCAGAAAAGCGAAAACGCTAACGTTTTGTACAGTTTTAAGCATTATACATACATAACAACACCCTTTAAAGGGACTGGAAGCGATCTGGAAGATCTGGAAGATGAAATTGGTGCCAATACAAATACAAAAGGAAAACCCCATAATGTGATTAAGTTGCACATGCATTAAACAAACCGCTAATTAAGTTCGGTTGATTATTATTTATGAAACTGTTTGGACTGGAATACCCAATCAATATTAATTCATATGGGATGTACATTGCTAGCAGTTGTGCGAATGATTAAATAAAAAAGCAGTCAGATCACAAAACAAGAATTTAGTATAGACTTAAAGCATCATATGAATTAACAGTAATGGTTTATGTACCAAGAACTAACCGAGTGGTCGAGTTTTCCGGAATACTTTTTCATGAACAATGATACAATCGATTCTTGTATGAGGCCTAATTAAGTGCAAATGTACATTGAATATGAAACCGATACATTATAGCCAAGCACCGTATAACGCCTGATATAATGTTCTGTACTACAGTCTGTCCACGGAGACGTGTATAGGTAACAATGAAGCACTGATATAGCCAATCACCGTATAACGCCTGATATAATGTTCTGTACTACAGTCTGTCCACGGAGACGTGTATAGGTAACAATGCACAACTGATATAGCCAAGCACCGTAACATTTCTGATATAATGTTCTCTACTACAGTCTGTCCATGGAGACGTGTATAGGTAACAATGAAGCACTGATATAGTCAAGCACCGTATAACGCCTGATATAATGTTCTGTACTACAGTCTGTCCATGGAGACGGATATAGGTAACAATGCACCACTGATATAGCCAAGCACCGTATAACGGCTGATGTAATGTTCTGTACTACAGTCTGTCCATGGAGAGGTGTATAGGTAACAATGCACCACTGATATAGCCAAGTACCGTATAACTCCTGATGTAATGTTCTGTGCTACAGTCTGTCCATGGAGACGTGTATCGATAACAATGCACCACTGATATAGCCAAGCACCGTATAACGCCTGATATAATGTTCTGTACTACAGTCTGTCAATGGAGACGTGTATAGGTAACAATGAAGCACTGATATAGCCAAGCGACGTATAACGCCTGATATAATGTTCTGTACTACAGTCTGTCCACGGAGACGTGTATAGGTAACAATGAAGCACTAATATAGCCAAGCACCGTATAACGTCTGATATAATGTTCTGTACTACAGTCTGTCCACGGAGACGTGTATAAGTAACAATGCACAACTGATATAGCCAAGCACCGTATAACGGCTGATGTAATGTTCTGTACTTCAGTCTGTCCATGGAGAGGTGTATAGGTAACAATGCACCACTGATATAGCCAAGTACCGTATAACTCCTGATGTAATGTGCTGTGCTACAGTCTGTCCATGGAGACGTGTATAGGTAACAATGCACCACTGATATAACCAAGCACCGTATAACTCCTGATGTAATGTGCTGTACTACAGTCTGTCAATGGAGACGTGTATAGGTAACAATGAAGCACTGATATAACCAAGCACCGTATAACGCCTGATATAATGTTCTGTACTACAGTCTGTCAATGGAGACGTGTATAGGTAACATCGAAGCACTGATATAGCCAAGCACCGTATAACGCCTGATATAATGTTCTGTACTACAGTCTGTCCACGGAGACGTGTATAGGTAACAATGAAGCACTGATATAGCCAATCACCGTATAACGCCTGATATAATGTTCTGTACTACAGTCTGTCCACGGAGACGTGTATAGGTAACAATGCACAACTGATATAGCCAAGCACCGTAAAATTTCTGATATAATGTTCTCTACTACAGTCTGTCCATGGAGACGTGTATAGGTAACAATGAAGCACTGATATAGTCAAGCACCGTATAACGCTTGATATAATGTTCTGTACTACAGTCTGTCCATGGAGACGGATATAGGTAACAATGCACCACTGATATAGCCAAGCACCGTATAACGGCTGATGTAATGTTCTGTACTACAGTCTGTCCATGGAGAGGTGTATAGGTAACAATGCACCACTGATATAGCCAAGTACCGTATAACTCCTGATGTAATGTTCTGTGCTACAGTCTGTCCATGGAGACGTGTATCGATAACAATGCACCACTGATATAGCCAAGCACCGTATAACGCCTGATATAATGTTCTGTACTACAGTCTGTCAATGGAGACGTGTATAGGTAACAATGAAGCACTGATATAGCCAAGCGACGTATAACGCCTGATATAATGTTCTGTACTACAGTCTGTCCACGGAGACGTGTATAGGTAACAATGAAGCACTAATATAGCCAAGCACCGTATAACGTCTGATATAATGTTCTGTACTACAGTCTGTCAATGGAGACGTGTATAGGTAACAATGAAGCACTGATATAGCCAAGCGACGTATAACGCCTGATATAATGTTCTGTACTACAGTCTGTCCACGGAGACGTGTATAAGTAACAATGCACAACTGATATAGCCAAGCACCGTAAAACTTCTGATATAATGTTCTCTACTACAGTCTGTCCATGGAGACGTGTATAGGTAACAATGAAGCACTGATATAGTCAAGCACCGTATAACGCCTGATATAATGTTCTGTACTACAGTCTGTCCATGGAGACGTGTATAGGTAACAATGAAGCACTGATATAGGTAAGCACCGTGTAACGCCTGATATAATGTTATGTACTACAGTCTGTCACGGAGACGTGTATAGGTAACAATGAACCACTGATATAGCAGCACCGTATAACGCCTGATGTAATGTTCTGTACTACAGCCTGTCCATGGAGACGTGTATAGGTAACAATGCACCACTGATATAGCCAAGCACCGAATAGCGTCTGATATAATGTTCTGTACTACAGTCTGTCCGTGGAGAGGTGTATAGGTAACAATGCACTACTGATTTAGCCAAGCACCGTATAACTCCTGATATAATGTTCTGTACTACAGTCTGTCCATGTAGACGTGTATAGGTAACAATGCACCAATGATATAGCCAAGCACCGTATAACGCCTTATATAATGTTCTGTACTACAGCCTGTCCCTGGAGACGTGTATAGGTAACAATGCACCACTGATATAGCCAAGCACCGTATAACGGCTGATGTAATGTTCTGTACTACAGTCTGTCCATGGAGAGGTGTATAGGTAACAATGCACCACTGATATAGCCAAGTACCGTATAACTCCTGATGTAATGTGCTGTGCTACAGTCTGTCCATGGAGACGTGTATCTGTAACAATGCACCACTGATATAACCAAGCTCCGTATAACGCCTGATATAATGTTCTGTACTACAGTCTGTCCATGGAGACGTGTATGGGTAACAATGAAGCACTGATATAGCTAAGCACCGTGTAACTACTGATATAATGTTCTGTACTACAGTCTGTCAATGGAGGCGTGTATAGGTAACATCGAAGCACTGATATAGCCAAACACCGTATAACGCCTGATATATTGTTCTGTACTACAGTCTGTCCACGGAGACGTGTATAGGTAACAATGAAGCACTGATATAGTCAAGCACCGTATAACGCCTGATATAATGTTCTGTACTACAGTCTGTCCATGGAGACGTGTATAGGTAACAATGAAGCACTGATATAGTCAAGCACCGTAAATTTTCTGATATAATGTTCTCTACTACAGTCTGTCCATGGAGACGTGTATAGGTAACAATGAAGCACTGACATAGCCAAGCACCGTATAACGCCTGATATAATGTTCTGTACTACAGTCTGTCCATGTAGACGTGTATAGGTAACAATGCACCACTGATATAGCAAAGCACCGTATAACGGCTGATGTAATGTTCTGTACTACAGTCTGTCCATGGAGAGGTGTATAGGTAACAATGCACCACTGATATAGCCAAGTACCGTATAACTCCTGGTGTAATGTTCTGTGCTACAGTCTGTCCATGGAGACGTGTATCGATAACAATGCACCACTGATATAGCCAAGCACCGTATAACGCCTGATATAATGTTCTGTACTACAGTCTGTCAATGGAGACGTGTATAGGTAACAATGAAGCACTGATATAGCCAAGCGACGTATAACGCCTGATATAATGTTCTGTACTACAGTCTGTCCACGGAGACGTGTATAGGTAACAATGAAGCACTAATATAGCCAAGCACCGTATAACGTCTGATATAATGTTCTGTACTACAGTCTGTCCACGGAGACGTGTATAGGTAACAATGCACAACTGATATAGCCAAGCACCGTAAAACTTCTGATATAATGTTCTCTACTACAGTCTGTCCATGGAGAGGTGTATAGGTAACAATGCACCACTGATATAACCAAGCACCGTATAACGCCTGATATAATGTTCTGTACTACAGTCTGTCCATGGAGACGTGTATGGGTAACAATGAAGCACTGATATAGCTAAGCACCGTTTAACTACTGATATAATGTTCTGTACTACAGTCTGTCAATGGAGACTTGTATAGGTAACATTGAAGCACTGATATAGCCAAGCAGCACCGTATAACGCCTGATATAATGTTCTGTACTACAGTCTGTCCACGGAGACGTGTATAGGTAACAATGAAGCACTGATATAGCCAATCACCGTATAACGCCTGATATAATGTTCTGTACTACAGTCTGTCCATGGAGAAGTGTATAGGTAACAATGAAGCACTGATATAGTGAAGCACCGTATAACGCCTGATATAATGTTCTGTACTACAGTCTGTCCATGGAGACGGATATAGGTAACAATGCACCACTGATATAGCCAAGCACCGTATAACGCCTGATATAATGTTCTGTACTACAGTCTGTCAATGGAGACGTGTATAGGTAACAATGAAGCACTGATATAGCCAAGCGACGTATAACGCCTGATATAATGTTCTGTACTACAGTCTGTCCACGGAGACGTGTATAGGTAACAATGAAGCACTGATATAGCCAAGCACCGTATAACGTCTGATATAATGTTCTGTACTACAGTCTGTCCACGGAGACGTGTATAGGTAACAATGCACAACTGATATAGCCAAGCACCGTAAAACTTCTGATATAATGTTCTCTACTACAGTCTGTCCATGGAGACGTGTATAGGTAACAATGAAGCACTGATATAGTCAAGCACCGTATAACGCCTGATATAATGTTCTGTACTACAGTCTGTCCATGGAAACGTGTATAGGTAACAATGAAGCACTGATATAGGTAAGCACCGTGTAACGCCTGATATAATGTTATGTACTACAGTCTGTCACGGAGACGTGTATAGGTAACAATGAACCACTGATATAGCTGCACCGTATAACGCCTGATGTAATGTGCTGTACTACAGCCTGTCCATGGAGACGTGTATAGGTAACAATGCACCACTGATATAGCCAAGCACAGAATAGCGCCTGATATAATGTTCTGTACTACAGTCTGTCCATGGAGAGGTGTATAGGTAACAATGCACTACTGATATAGCCAAGCACCGTATAACTCCTGATATAATGTTCTGTACTACAGTCTGTCCATGTAGACGTGTATAGGTAACAATGCACCACTGATATAGCCAAGCACCGTATAACGCCTTATATAATGTTCTGTACTACAGCCTGTCCCTGGGGACGTGTATAGGTAACAATGCACCACTGATATAGCCAAGCACCGTATAACGGCTGATGTAATGTTCTGTTCTACAGTCTGTCCATGGAGAGGTGTATAGGTAACAATGCACCACTGATATAGCCAAGTACCGTATAACTCCTGATGTAATGTGCTGTGCTACAGTCTGTCCATGGAGACGTGTATCGGTAACAATGCACCACTGATATAACAAAGCACCGTATAACGCCTGATATAATGTTCTGTACTACAGTCTGTCCATGGAGACGTGTATGGGTAACAATGAAGCACTGATATAGCTAAGCACCGTGTAACTACTGATATAATGTTCTGTACTACAGTCTGTCAATTGAGACGTGTATAGGTAACATCGAAGCACTGATATAGCCAAGCACCGTATAGCGCCAGATATAATGTTCTGTACTACAGTCTGTCTACGGAGACGTGTATAGGTAACAATGAAGCACTGATATAGCCAATCAACGTATAACGCCTGATATAATATTCTGTACTACAGTCTGTCCACGGAGACGTGTATAGGTAACAATGCACAACTGATATAGCCAAGCACCGTAAAACTTCTGATATAATGTTCTCTACTACAGTCTGTCCATGGAGACGTGTATAGGTAACAATGAAGCACTGATATAGTCAAGCACCGTATAACGCCTGATATAATGTTCTGTACTACAGTCTGTCCATGGAGACAGATATAGGTAACAATGCACCACTGATATAGCCAAGCACCGTATAACGGCTGATGTAATGTTCTGTACTACAGTCTGTCCATGGAGAGGTGTATAGGTAACAATGCACCACTGATATAGCCAAGTACCGTATAACTCCTGGTGTAATGTTCTGTTCTACAGTTTGTCAATGGAGACGTGTATCGATAACAATGCACCACTGATATAGCCAAGCACCGTTTAACGCCTGATATAATGTTCTGTACTACAGTCTGTCCACGGAGACGTGTATAGGTAACAATGCACAACTGATATAGCCAAGCACCGTAAAACTTCTGATATAATGTTCTCTACTACAGTCTGTCCATGGAGACGTGTATAGGTAACAATGAAGCACTGATATAGTCAAGCACCGTATAACGCCTGATATAATGTTCTGTACTACAGTCTGTCCATGGAGACGTGTATAGGTAACAATGAAGCAATGCTATAGGTAAGCACCGTGTAACGCCTGATATAATGTTATGTACTACAGTCTGTCACGGAGACGTGTATAGGTAACAATGAAGCACTGATATAGCAGCACCGTATAACGCCTGATGTAATGTTCTGTACTACAGCCTGTCCATGAAGACGTGTATAGGTAACAATGCACCACTGATATAGCCAAGCACCGAATAGCGCCTGATATAATGTTCTGTACTACAGTCTGTCCATGGAGACCAGTATAGGTAACAATGCACTACTGATATAGCCAAGCACCGTATAACTCCTGATATAATGTTCTGTACTACAGTCTGTCCATGGAGACGTGTATAGGTAACAATGCACCACTGATATAGCCAAGCACCCCATAACTCCTGATATAATGTTCTGTACTACAGTCTGTCCATGGAGACGTGTATAGGTAACAATGCACCACTGATATAGCCAAGCACCGAATAGCGCCTGATATAATGTTCTGTACTACAGTCTGTCAGCGGAGACGTGTATAGGTAACAATGCACAACTGATATAGCCAAGCACCGTAAAATTTCTGATATAATGTTCTCTACTACAGTCTGTCCATGGAGACGTGAATAGGTAACAATGAAGCACTGACATAGCCAAGCACCGTATAACGCCTGATATAATGTTCTGTACTACAGTCTGTCCATGGAGACGTGTATAGGTAACAATGCACCACTGATATAGCCAAGCACCGTATAACGGCTGATGTAATGTTCTGTACTACAGTCTGTCCATGGAGAGGTGTATAGGTAACAATGCACCACTGATATAGCCAAGTACCGTATAACTCCTGATGTAATGTTCTGTGCTACAGTCTGTCCATGGAGACGTGTATCGGTAACAATGCACCACTGATATAACCAAGCACCGTATAACGCCTGATATAATGTTCTGTACTACAGTCTGTCCATGGAGACGTGTATGGGTAACAATGAAGCACTGATATAGCTAAGCACCGTGTAACTACTGATATAATGTTCTGTACTACAGTCTGTCAATGGAGACGTGTATAGGTAACATCGAAGCACTGATATAGCCAAGCACCGTATAACGCCTGATATAATGTTCTGTACTACAGTCTGTCCACGGAGACGTGTATAGGTAACAATGAAGCACTGATATAGCCAATCACCGTATAACGCCTGATATAATGTTCTGTACTACAGTCTGTCCACGGAGATGTGTATAGGTAACAATGCACAACTGATATAGCCAAGCACCGTAAAACTTCTGATATAATGTTCTCTACTACAGTCTGTCCATGGAGACGTGTATAGGTAACAATGAAGCACTGATATAGTCAAGCACCGTATAACGCCTGATATAATGTTCTGTACTACAGTCTGTCCATGGAGACGGATATAGGTAACAATGCACCACTGATATAGCCAAGCACCGTATAACGGCTGATGTAATGTTCTGTACTACAGTCTGTCCATGGAGAGGTGTATAGGTAACAATGCACCACTGATATAGCCAAGTACCGTATAACTCCTGATGTAATGTTCTGTGCTACAGTCTGTCCATGGAGACGTGTATCGATAACAATGCACCACTGATATAGCCAAGCACCGTATAACGCCTGATATAATGTTCTGTACTACAGTCTGTCAATGGAGACGTGTATAGGTAACAATGAAGCACTGATATAGCCAAGCGACGTATAACGCCTGATATAATGTTCTGTACTACAGTCTGTCCACGGAGACGTGTATAGGTAACAATGAAGCACTAATATAGCCAAGCACCGTATAACGTCTGATATAATGTTCTGTACTACAGTCTGTCCACGGAGACGTGTATAGGTAACAATGCACAACTGATATAGCCAAGCACCGTAAAACTTCTGATATAATGTTCTCTACTACAGTCTGTCCATGGAGACGTGTATAGGTAACAATGAAGCACTGATATAGTCAAGCACCGTATAACGCCTGATATAATGTTCTGTACTACAGTCTGTCCATGGAGACGTGTATAGGTAACAATGAAGCACTGATATAGGTAAGCACCGTGTAACGCCTGATATAATGTTATGTACTACAGTCTGTCACGGAGACGTGTATAGGTAACAATGAACCACTGATATAGCAGCACCGTATAACGCCTGATGTAATGTTCTGTACTACAGCCTGTCCATGGAGACGTGTATAGATAACAATGCACCACTGATATAGCCAAGCACCGAATAGCGCCTGATATAATGTTCTGTACTACAGTCTGTCCATGGAGACCTGTATAGGTAACAATGCACTACTGATATAGCCAAGCACCGTATAACTCCTGATATAATGTTCTGTACTAAAGTCTGTCCATGGAGACCAGTATAGGTAACAATGCACCACTGATATAGCCAAGCACCGTATAACGCCTGATATAATGTTCTGTACTACAGTCTGTCCATGGAGACGTGTATAGGTAACAATGCACCACTGATATAGCCAAGCACCGCATAACTCCTGATATAATGTTCTGTACTACAGTCTGTCCATGTAGACGTGTATAGGTAACAATGCACCACTGATATAGCCAAGCACCGTATAACGCCTTATATAATGTTCTGTACTACAGCCTGTCCATGGAGACGTGTATAGGTAACAATGCACCACTGATATAGCCAAGCACCGAATAGCGCCTGATATAATGTTCTGTACTACAGTCTGTCCATGGAGACCAGTATAGGTAACAATGCACTACTGATATAGCCAAGCACCGTATAACTCCGGATATAATGTTCTGTACTACAGTCTGTCCATGGAGACGTGTATAGGTAACAATGCACCACTGATAAAGCCAAACACCGTATAACGCCTGATATAATGTTCTGTACTACAGTCTGTCCATGGAGACGTGTATAGGTAACAATGAAGCACTGATAAAGCCAAGCACCGTATAACGCCTGATATAATGTTCTGTACTACAGTCTGTCCATGGAGACGTGTATAGGTAACAATGCACCACTGATATAGCCAAGCACCGTATAACGCCTTATATAATGTTCTGTACTACAGCCTGTCCATGGAGACGTGTATAGGTAACAATGCACCACTGATATAGCCAAGCACCGTATAACGTCTGATATAATGTTCTCTACTACAGTCTGTCAATGGAGACGTGTATAGGTATCATTGAAGCACTGATATAGCCAAGCACCGTATAACGCCTGATATAATGTTCTGTACTACAGTCTGTCCATGTAGACGTGTATAGGTAACAATGCACCACTGATATAGCCAAGCACCGTATAACGCCTTATATAATGTTCTGTACTACAGCCTGTCCATGGAGACGTGTATAGGTAACAATGCACCACTGATATAGCCAAGCACCGAATAGCGCCTGATATAATGTTCTGTACTACAGTCTGTCCATGGAGACCAGTATAGGTAACAATGCACTACTGATATAGCCAAGCACCGTATAACTCCGGATATAATGTTCTGTACTACAGTCTGTCCATGGAGACGTGTATAGGTAACAATGCACCACTGATATAACCAAGTACCGTATAACTCCTGATGTAATGTTCTGTGCTACAGTCTGTCCATGGAGACGTGTATCGATAACAATGCACCTTTGATATAGCCAAGCACCGTATAACGCCTGATATAATGTTCTGTACTACAGTCTGTCAATGGAGACGTGTATAGGTAACAATGAAGCACTGATATAGCCAAGCGACGTATAACGCCTGATATATTGTTCTGTACTACAGTCTGTCCACGGAGACGTGTATAGGTAACAATGAAGCACTAATATAGCCAAGCACCGTATAACGTCTGATATAATGTTCTGTACTACAGTCTGTCCACGGAGACGTGTATAGGTAACAATGCACAACTGATATAGCCAAGCACCGTAAAACTTCTGATATAATGTTCTCTACTACAGTCTGTCCATGGAGACGTGTATAGGTAACAATGAAGCACTGATATAGTCAAGCACCGTATAACGCCTGATATAATGTTCTGTACTACAGTCTGTCCATGGAGACGTGTATAGGTAACAATGAAGCACTGATATAAGTAAGCACCGTGTAACGCCTGATATAATGTTATGTACTACAGTCTGTCAATGGAGACGTGTATAGGTAACAATGAAGCACTGATATAGCCAAGCGACGTATAACGCCTGATATAATGTTCTGTACTACAGTCTGTCCATGGAGACGTGTATAGGTAACAATGAACCACTGATATAGCAGCACCGTATAACGCCTGATGTAATGTTCTGTACTACAGCCTGTCCATGGAGACGTGTATAGATAACAATGCACCACTGATATAGCCAAGCACCGAATAGCGCCTGATATAATGCTCTGTACTACAGTCTGTCCATGGAGACCAGTATAGGTAACAATGCACTACTGATATAGCCAAGCACCGTATAACTCCTGATATAATGTTCTGTACTAAAGTCTGTCCATGGAGACCAGTATAGGTAACAATGCACCACTGATATAGCCAAGCACCGTATAACGCCTGATATAATGTTCTGTACTACAGTCTGTCCATGGAGACGTGTATAGGTAACAATGCACCACTGATATAGCCAAGCACCGCATAACTCCTGATATAATGTTCTGTACTACAGTCTGTCCATGTAGACGTGTATAGGTAACAATGCACCACTGATATAGCCAAGCACCGTATAACGCCTTATATAATGTTCTGTACTACAGCCTGTCCATGGAGACGTGTATAGGTAACAATGCACCACTGATATAGCCAAGCACCGAATAGCGCCTGATATAATGTTCTGTACTACAGTCTGTCCATGGAGACCAGTATAGGTAACAATGCACCACTGATATAGCCAAGCACCGTATAACGCCTTATATAATGTTCTGTACTACAGCCTGTCCATGGAGACGTGTATAGGTAACAATGCACCACTGATATAGCCAAGCACCGAATAGCGACTGATATAATGTTCTGTACTACAGTCTGTCCATGGAGACCAGTATAGGTAACAATGCACTACTGATATAGCCAAGCACCGTATAACTCCGGATATAATGTTCTGTACTACAGTCTGTCCATGGAGACGTGTATAGGTAACAATGCACCACTGATAAAGCCAAACACCGTATAACGCCTGATATAATGTTCTGTACTACAGTCTGTCCATGGAGACGTGTATAGGTAACAATGAAGCACTGATAAAGCCAAGCACCGTATAACGCCTGATATAATGTTCTGTACTACAGTCTGTCCATGGAGACGTGTATAGGTAACAATGCACCACTGATATAGCCAAGCACCGTATAACGGCTGATGTAATGTTCTGTACTACAGTCTGTCCATGGAGAGGTGTATAGGTAACAATGCACCACTGATATAGCCAAGTACCGTATAACTCCTGATGTAATGTTCTGTGCTACAGTCTGTCCATGGAGACGTGTATCGGTAATAATGCACCACTGATATAACCAAGCACCGTATAACGCCTGATATAATGTTCTGTACTACAGTCTGTCCATGGAGACGTGTATGGGTAACAATGAAGCACTGATATAGCTAAGCACCGTGTAACTACTGATATAATGTTCTGTACTACAGTCTGTCAATGGAGACGTGTATAGGTATCATTGAAGCACTGATATAGCCAAGCACCGTATAACGCCTGATATAATGTTCTGTACTACAGTCTGTCCATGTAGACGTGTATAGGTAACAATGCACCACTGATATAGCCAAGCACCGTATAACGCCTTATATAATGTTCTGTACTACAGCCTGTCCATGGAGACGTGTATAGGTAACAATGCACCACTGATATAGCCAAGCACCGAATAGCGCCTGATATAATGTTCTGTACTACAGTCTGTCCATGGAGACCAGTATAGGTAACAATGCACTACTGATATAGCCAAGCACCGTATAACTCCGGATATAATGTTCTGTACTACAGTCTGTCCATGGAGACGTGTATAGGTAACAATGCACCACTGATATAGCCAAGCACCGCATAACTCCTGATATAATGTTCTGTACTACAGTCTGTCCATGGAAACGTGTATAGGTAACAATGTACCACTGATATAGCCAAACACCGTATAACGCCTGATTTAATGTTCTGTACTACAGTCTGTCCATGGAGACGTGTATAGGTAACAATGAAGGACTGATATAGCCAAGCACCGTATAACGCCTGATATAATGTTCTGTACTACAGTCTGTCCATGGAGACGTGTATAGGTAACAATGCACCACTGATATAGCCAAGCACCGTGTAACGCTTGATATGATGTTCTGTACTACAGTCTGTCCATTGAGACGTGTATAGGTAACAATGCACCACTGATATAGCCACGCACCGTCTTACTTCTGATATAATGTTCCGTACTACAGTCTGTCCATGGAGACGTGTATACGTAACAATGCACCACTGATATAGCCAAGCACCGTATAACGCCTGATATAATGTTCTGTACTACAGTCTGTCCATGGAGACGTGTATAGGTAACGATGCACCACTGATACAGCCAAACACCGTATAACGCCTGATATAATGTTCTGTACTACAGTCTGTCCATGGAGACGTGTATAGGTAACAATGAAGCACTGATATAGCCAAGCACCGTATAACGCCTGATATAATGTTCTGTACTACAGTCTGTCCATGGAGACGTGTATAGGTAACAATGCACCACTGATATAGCCAAGCACCGTATAACGGCTGATGTAATGTTCTGTACTACAGTCTGTCCATGGAGAGGTATATAGGTAACAATGCACCACTGATATAGCCAAGTACCGTATAACTCCTGATGTAATCTTCTGTGCTACAGTCTGTCCATGGAGACGTGTATCGGTAACAATGCACCACTGATATAGCCAAGCACCGTATAACGCCTGATATAATGTTCTGTACTACAGTCTGTCCATGGAGACGTGTATGTGTAACAATGAAGCACTGATATAGCTAAGCACCGTGTAACTACTGATATAATGTTCTGTACTACAGTCTGTCAATGGAGACGTGTATAGGTATCATTGAAGCACTGATATAGCCAAGCACCGTATAACGCCTGATATAATGTTCTGTACTACAGTCTGTCCACGGAGACGTGTATAGGTAACAATGAAGCACTGATATAGCCAATCACCGTATAACGCCTGATATAATGTTCTGTACTACAGTCTGTCCACGGAGACGTGTATAGGTAACAATGCACAACCGATATAGCCAAGCACCGTAAAACTTCTGATATAATGTTCTCTACTACAGTCTGTCCATGGAGACGTGTATAGGTAACAATGAAGCACTGATATAGTCAAGCACCGTATAACGCCTGATATAATGTTCTGTACTACAGTCTGTCCATGGAGACGTGTATAGGTAACAATGAAGCACTGATATAGGTAAGCACCGTGTAACGCCTGATATAATGTTATGTACTACAGTCTGTCACGGAGACGTGTATAGGTAGCAATGAACCACTGATATAGCAGGACCGTATAACGCCTGATGTAATGTTCTGTACTACAGCCTGTCCATGGAGACGTGTATAGGTAACAATGCACCACTGATATAGCCAAACACCGTGTAACTCCTGATATAATGTTCTGTACTACAGTCTGTCCACGGAGACGTGTATAGGTAACAATGCACAACTGAATGAATGAATGAATGAATGAATGAATGGTGTTTTAAGGCAGGTCGACGCATAAATTGGTCATATTGTGCGCAAAAACTGATTGAATGATGATGAAATGAAGGATTATTTAAAAATTAATGCAAACATATAAAGATAAAAATATTAAAATATAAGGGATGATATGGTAGTAATACAAAGTATATATGTAAAACAACAAACGCCCGAAAACGGGCACACAAAAAAGTAAATATATACAAGTACATATTATAATGATTTAAGTAGTCTGACTTCCTTCAGGAAATCTAAAACTAGACTAAAATCTATAGTATTAAATAACTCGGTCATAGTATTAACATTGTAGTACCTTTGACGCATAGGATCAAAGTCTACACATTCCAGCAATATGTGTTTGACCGTTAACGGTGCAAAGCAGGGTATACATTCTGGTAATTGCTCACCTTGTAATAAATATGAATGAGTATAACGTGTATGCCCTATCCTGCACCGGGTAAGGACAACTTCCTCTCGATGAATGGGAATGAATGAATGAATGGTGTTTTACGGCACGTCGACACATAAATATGTCATATTGTGCGCACAAATTGATGAAAAATGAAGAAATGAAGTATTAATTAAAAATTAATGTAAATATATAAAGATAAAACTATTAAAAAATAAGGGATAAGGTGTAATATAAACTATGTATGTAAATCAACGCATGCCCGCCAACGGGTATATAAACAAGTAAATATATATAAAAACACATTATAATGATTTATATAGTCTGATCTCTTTTAGGAAATCTAAAACAAGACTAAAATCTACAGTATCAAATAACTCTTTCATAGTATTAACATTGTAGTACCTTTGACGCATAGGATCAAAGTCTACACATTCCAATAAGATGTGTTTGACCGTTAACGGTACAAAGCAGGGTATACATTCTGGTAATTCCTCACCTTGTAATAAATATGAATGAGTATAACGTGTATGCCCTATCCTGCACCGGGCTAGGACAACTTCTTCTCGACGAATGGGTCTACTAGAAGAACGCCATTCTCCGAGTAACGGTTTAATTGGATGGAGTTTATTGTTAACTGACAAATCCCAAGCGGTTTGCCAAGGGTTACGAATATATGTGTTAATACAACCTTTAACATCAGCATAAGGTAATTTGGCATTAGATATATGTAAATATAATGCTGCCTTAGCAGCACTATCAGCCCTATCATTACCACGTATTCCTACATGACTTGGACAACTGATATAGCCAAGCACCGTAAAACTTCTGATATAATGTTCTCTACTACAGTCTGTCCATGGAGACGTGTATAGGTAACAATGAAGCACTGATATAGTCAAGCACCGTATAACGCCTGATATAATGTTCTGTACTACAGTCTGTCCATGGAGACGAGTAAAGGTAACAATGAAGCACTGATATAGGTAAGCACCGTGTAACGCCTGATATAATGTTATGTACTACAGTCTGTCCATGGAGACCAGTATAGGTAACAATGAACCACTGATATAGCAGCACCGTATAACGCCTGATGTAATGTTCTGTACTACAGCCTGTCCATGGAGACGTGTATAGGTAACAATGCACCACTGATATAGCCAAGCACCGTGTAACTCCTGATATACTGTTCTGTACTACAGTCTGTCCACGGATACGTGTATAGGTAACAATGCACCACTGATATAGCCAAGCACCGTATAACGCCTGATATAATGTTCTGTACTACAGCCTGTCCATGGAGACGTGTATAGGTAACAATGCACCACTGATATAGCCAAGCACCGAATAGCGCCTGATATAATGTTCTGTACTACAGTCTGACCATGGAGACCAGTATAGGTAACAATGCACTACTGATATAGCCAAGCACCGTATAACGCCTGATATAATGTTCTGTACTACAGTCTGTCCATGGAGACGTGTATAGGTAACAATGAAGCACTGATATAGCCAAGCACCGTATAACGCCTGATATAATGTTCTGTACTACAGTCTGTCCATGGAGACGTGTATAGGTAACAATGCACCACTGATATAACAAAGCACCGTTTAACTTCTGATATAATGTTCTGTACTACAGTCTGTCCACGGAGACGTGTAGAGATAACAATGCACAACTGATATAACCAAGCACCGTTTAACGCCTGATATAATGTTCGGTACTACAGTCTGTCCATGGAGACGTGTATAGGTAACAATGCACCACTGATATAGCCAAGCACCGTATAACGCCTGAAATAATGTTCTGTACTACAGTCTGTCCATGGAGACGTGTATAGGTAACAATGCACCACTGATATAACAAAGCACCGTTTAACTTCTGATATAATGTTCTGTACTACAGTCTGTCCATGGAGACGTGTAGAGATAACAATGCACCACTGATATAACAAAGCACCGTTTAACTTCTGATATAATGTTCTGTACTACAGTCTGTCCACGGAGACGTGTAGAGATAACAATGCACAACTGATATAACCAAGCACCGTATAACGCCTGATATAATGTTCGGTACTACAGTCTGTCCATGGAGACGTGTATAGGTAACAATGCACCACTGATATAGCCAAACACCGTATAACGCCTGATATAATTTCTGTACTACAGTCTGTCCATGGAGACGTGTATAGGTAACAATGAAGCACTGATATAGACAAGCACCGTATAACGCCTGATATAACGTTCTGTACTACAGTCTGTCCATGGAGACGTGTATAGGTAACAATGCACCACTGATATAGTCAAGCACCGTATAACGGCTGATGTAATGTTCTGTACTACAGTCTGTCCATGGATACGTGTATAGGTAACAATGCACCACTGATATAGCCAAGTACCGTATAACTCCTGATGTAATGTTCTGTGCTACAGTCTGTCCATGGAGACGTGTATCGGTAACAATGCACCACTGATATAGCAGCACCGTATAACGCCTGATGTAATGTTCTGTACTACAGCCTGTCCATGGAGACGTGTATAGGTAACAATGCACCACTGATATAGCCAAGCACCGTGTAACTCCTGATATACTGTTCTGTACTACAGTCTGTCCACGGATACGTGTATAGGTAACAATGCACCACTGATATAGCCAAGCACCGTATAACGCCTGATATAATGTTCTGTACTACAGCCTGTCCATGGAGACGTGTATAGGTAACAATGCACCACTGATATAGCCAAGCACCGAATAGCGCCTGATATAATGTTCTGTACTACAGTCTGACCATGGAGACCAGTATAGGTAACAATGCACTACTGATATAGCCAAGCACCGTATAACTCCTCATATAATGTTGTGTACTACAGTCTGTCCATGGAGACGTGTATAGGTAACAATGCACCACTGATATAGCCAAGCACCGCATAACTCCTGATATAATGTTCTGTACTACAGTCTGTCCATGGAGACGTGTATAGGTAACAATGCACCACTGATATAGCCAAACACCGTATAACGCCTGACATAATTATCTGTACTACAGTCTGTCCATGGAGACGTGTATAGGTAACAATGAAGCACTGATATAGCCAAGCACCGTATAACGCCTGATATAATGTTCTGTACTACAGTCTGTCCACTGAGACGTGTATAGGTAACAATGCACCACTGATATAGCAAAGCACCGTTTAACTTCTGATATAATGTTCTGTACTACAGTCTGTCCACGGAGACGTGTAGAGATAACAATGCACAACTGATATAACCAAGCACCGTATAACGCCTGATATAATGTTCGGTACTACAGTCTGTCCATGGAGACGTGTATAGGTAACAATGCACCACTGATATAGCCAAACACCGTATAACGCCTGATATAATTTCTGTACTACAGTCTGTCCATGGAGACGTGTATAGGTAACAATGAAGCACTGATATAGCCAAGCACCGTATAACGCCTGATATAATGTTCTGTACTACAGTCTGTCCATGGAGACGTGTATAGGTAACAATGCACCACTGATATAGTCAAGCACCGTATAACGGCTGATGTAATGTTCTGTACTACAGTCTGTCCATGGATACGTGTATAGGTAACAATGCACCACTGATATAGCCAAGTACCGTATAACTCCTGATATAATGTTCTGTGCTACAGTCTGTACATGGAGACGTGTATCGGTAACAATGCACCACTGATATAGCCAAGCACCGTATAACGCCTGATATAATGTTCTGTACTACAGTCTGTCCATCGAGACGTGTATGGGTAACAATGAAGCACTGATATAGCCAACCACCGTGTAACTACTGATATAATGTTCTGTACTACAGTCTGTCAATGGAGACGTGTATAGGTAACAATGCACCACTGATATAGCCAAGCACCGTATAACGCCTGATATAATGTTCTGTACTACAGTCTGTCCATGGAAACGTGTATGGGTAACAATGAAGCACTGATATAGCCAACCACCGTGTAACTACTGATATAATGTTCTGTACTACAGTCTGTCAATGGAGACGTGTATAGGTAACAATAAAGCACTGATATAGCCAAGCACCGTATAACGCCTGATATAATGTTCTGTACTACAGTCTGTCCACGGAGACGTGTATAGGTAACAATGCACAACTGATATAGCCAAGCACCGTAAAACTTCTGATATAATTTTCTGAGATACTACAGTATGTCCATGGAGACGTGTATAGGTAACAATGAAGCACTGATATAGCCAAGCACCGTATAACGCCTGATATAATGTTCTGTACTACAGTCTGTCCATGGAGACGTGTATAGGTAACAATGCACCACTGATATAGCAAAGCACCGTTTAACTTCTGATATAATGTTCTGTACTACAGTCTGTCCACGGAGACGTGTAGAGATAACAATGCACAACTGATATAACCAAGCACCGTTTAACGCCTGATATAATGTTCGGTACTACAGTCTGTCCATGGAGACCAGTATAGGTAACAATGCACTACTGATATAGCCAAGCACCGTATAACTCCTCATATAATGTTCTGTACTACAGTCTGTCCATGGAGACGTGTATAGGTAACAATGCACCACTGATATAGCCAAGCACCGCATAACTTCTGATATAATGTTCTGTACTACAGTCTGTCCATGGAGACGTGTATAGGTAACAATGCACCACTGATATAGCCAAACACCGTATAACGCCTGATATAATGTTCTGTACTACAGTCTGTCCATGGAGACGTGTATAGGTAACAATGAAGCACTGATATAGCCAAGCACCGTATAACGCCTGATATAATGTTCTGTACTACAGTCTGTCCATGGAGACGTGTATAGGTAACAATGCACCACTGATATAGCAAAGCACCGTTTAACTTTTGATATAATGTTCTGTACTACAGTCTGTCCACGGAGACGTGTAGAGATAACAATGCACAACTGATATAACCAAGCACTGTATAACGCCTGATATAATGTTCGGTACTACAGTCTGTCCATGGAGACGTGTATAGGTAACAATGCACCACTGATATAGCCAAACACCGTATAATGCCTGATATAATTTCTGTACTACAGTCTGTCCATGGAGACGTGTATAGGTAACAATGAAGCACTGATATAGCCAAGCACCGTATAACGCCTGATATAATGTTCTGTACTACAGTCTGTCCATGGAGACGTGTATAGGTAACAATGCACCACTGATATAGTCAAGCACCGTATAACGGCTGATGTAATGTTCTGTACTACAGTCTGTCCATGGATACGTGTATAGGTAACAATGCACCACTGATATAGCCAAGTACCGTATAACTCCTGATGTAATGTTCTGTGCTACAGTCTGTCCATGGCGACGTGTATCGGTAACAATGCACCACTGATATAGCCAAGCACCGTATAACGCCTGTTATAATGTTCTGTACTACAGTCTGTCCATCGAGACGTGTATGGGTAACAATGAAGCACTGATATAGCCAACCACCGTGTAACTACTGATATAATGTTCTGTACTACAGTCTGTCAATGGAGACGTGTATAGGTAACAATGCACCACTGATATAGCCAAGCACCGTATAACGCCTGATATAATGTTCTGTACTACAGTCTGTCCATGGAAACGTGTATGGGTAACAATGAAGCACTGATATAGCCAACCACCGTGTAACTACTGATATAATGTTCTGTACTACAGTCTGTCAATGGAGACGTGTATAGGTAACAATAAAGCACTGATATAGCCAAGCACCGTATAACGCCTGATATAATGTTCTGTACTACAGTCTGTCCACGGAGACGTGTATAGGTAACAATGCACAACTGATATAGCCAAGCACCGTAAAACTTCTGATATAATGTTCTGAGATACTACAGTATGTCCATGGAGACTTGTATAGGTAACAATGAAGCACTGATATAGCCAAGCACCGTATAACGCCTGATATAATGTTCTGTACTACAGTCTGTCCATGGAGACGTGTATAGGTAACAATGCACCACTGATATAGCCAAGCACCGTATAACGGCTGATGTAATGTTCTGTACTACAGTCTGTCCATGGAGAGGTGTATAGGTAACAATGCACCACTGATATAGCCAAGTACCGTATAACTTCTGATGTAATGTTCTGTGCTACAGTCTGTCCATGGAGACGTGTATCGGTAACAATGCACCACTGATATAGCCAAGCACCGTATAACGCCTGATATAATGTTCTGTACTACAGTCTGTCCAAGGAGACGTGTATAGGTAACAATGCACAACTGATATAGCCAAGCACCGTAAAACTTCTGATATACTGTTGTCTACTACAGTCTGTCAATGGAGTCGTGTATAGGTAACAATGAATGAATGAATGAATGAATGGTGTTTTACGGCAAGTCGACACATAAATAGGTCTTATTGTGCGCCAAAAATTGATGAAAAATGAAGAAATGAAGTATTAATTAAAAATTAATGTAAATATATAAAGATAAAACTATTAAAAAATAAGGGATAAGGTGTAATATAAACTATGTATGTAAATCAACGAATGCCCGTCAACGGGTATATAAACAAGTAAATATATATAAAAACACATTATAATGATTTATATAGTCTGATCTCTTTTAGGAAATCTAAAACAAGACTAAAATCTACAGTATCAAATAACTCTTTCATAGTATTAAAATTGTAGTACCTTTGACGCATAGGATCAAAGTCTACACATTCCAATATGATGTGTTTGACCGTTAACGGTGAAAAGCAGGGTATACATTCTGGTAATTCCTCACCTTTTAATAAATATGAATGAGTATAACGTGTATGCCCTATCCTGCACCGGGCTAGGACAACTTCTTCTCGACGAATGGGTCTACTAGAAGAACGCCATTCTCCGAGTAACGGTTTAATTGGATGGAGTTTATTGTTAACTGACAAATCCCAAGCGGTTTGCCAAGAATTACGAATATATGTGTTAATACAACCTTTAAAATCAGCATAAGGTAATTTGGCAATAAATATATGTAAATCTAATGCTGCCTTAACAGTACTATCAGCTATATCATTACCACGTATTCCTACATGGCTTGGAAGCCAGCAGAAAATAATAACATTATCAATTATAAGAGAATTGTACTTTTCTAAAAGTTGAAGCACAAGTGGGTTATCATGTTTCATATTACCCAGTGCCTGAAGAGTTGAAAGGGAATCAGAAAGGATTACAAAATGGTCATCATCAGATTCCTGAATATAATTTAAGGCAAGTTCAATTGCCTTAAGTTCAGCTGAAAAGATAGAGGCCTTGTCATGCAGGCGACTCTTTATGCTGTGTTTGTGACAGCTGCTGCAGCTACCTTATCTCCATCTTTAGAGCCATCTGTGTAGATATGTTGAAAGTCACTGTATTTCGATTTAATTTTATTAAATTTGCTTTGAAAGACAGTAGGGTCTGTACTGGATTTGTTATTATTACAAAGATCAAAAATATTTGTTGGAGTTTCCAAAGTCCACGGTGGAATTTGTGGTACTTTGTACTTGGTAATCAAATTTAGGTCGATTTCAGTGTCTCTTAACTTTGGATTAATACGAAGACCAAATGGTCGAATGGCCTTCGGTTTTCGATCAAAAAGAGGTTCTCAACTAGGATTAAAAACATTATCGAAAGTTGGGTTTGAAGGGTTAGACTTTAATTTAATGGCGTATTGAAGAGCTAATTTGTCTCGTCTATGAGACAGTGATGGTTCATTAGCTTCAACATATAGACTTTCGGCTGGTGATGTACGAAAGGCACCTAAGGCGAGTCGTAATCCTTGATTATGTATAGGGTCGAGCATCTGCAAGTACGCCTTGCGAGTCGATCCATATACTATCGAGCCGTAGTCCAGCTTGGATCTGATAAGAGATCTGTAAAGTCGCAAGAGGACTTTTCGATCTGCTCTCCAATTAGTGTTTGCAACAACTTTAAGTTAAGTTAAGAGCTTCAAGCTTTAAGCTTGAAGTTTATTGAGACATTGTTGTAATTGTCTCTCGATAGTATTCATGTTTTTTACACGATAACATATAACAAAGTCGTCAACATATAGCAAACAATCCACACCTGGATTGATGCATTTTACTATACTGTTAAT
Organism: Cyrtodaria siliqua; assembly: GCA_037043455.1. Taxonomy (NCBI): domain Eukaryota; kingdom Metazoa; phylum Mollusca; class Bivalvia; order Adapedonta; family Hiatellidae; genus Cyrtodaria; species Cyrtodaria siliqua. The sequence goes on along the minus strand of JAWPHD010006722.1, from coordinate 85,228 downwards.
CTTTATATTAAAAAGTGTGACAGAGAGTATGCTGCCCTGTGGAACACCCATCTCCTGTTCATGAATATCAGAGAGGGTTGAACCCATTCGGACACGAAACTGTCTATCATCTAAGAATTTCTCTATAAAAATGGGTAATCGGCCTCTAAGACCAATGTCATGTAGATCATTCATAATACCGTACTTCCATGCAGTATCATAAGCTTTCTCCAAGTCAAAAAATACAGCGACTAAATGTTCTTTTTTTATGAAAGCTTCCCTAATAAACGATTCAAATCGTATGAGATTGTCTGTTGTGCCTCGTTGGCGCCGGAATCCTCTTTGATACTTTCTTATCAGTTTGTTGGACTCCAGGTACCAAACGAGTCTCTCATTAATCATTCGTTTCATGGTTTTACATATACAACTCGTTAAAGCGATTGGGCGATAATTTATTGGGTCCGTATGATCCTTTCCAGGTTTGGGGACTGGAATTACGATTGCTTCCCGCCAAGAATCGGGGAAGATTCCCGTCACCCAAACCTTATTAAATATATCAAGAAGGGTAGAGAGACAGGATTCAGGTAAATGTTTTAGTAATTGATAATGGATATCATCAGGACCAGCTGATGTATCATGAGCCTTTTTAAGGGACTCTCGAATTTCTTTGAGAGAGAATAGTTTATTGTATTTTTCCAAGTTTTTCGACTTGAAGTTCAGCTTCTTCGGTTCTTTTTGTTTCTTATTTTTCAGAAAATTTGGTTGACAATTTTCAGAAGAAGAATTTTTTGAAAAAGTTTCTGCCAAAGTGTTTGATAAATCTTTGACAGATGTTATATCTCCATTATCTGTTTTAAGATGATTTACAGTACTAGAATTACCTTTACCTCTTATTTTCCGGACCATGTCCCACGTCTTCTTAGGAGATGAGCGAGAATTCAGCCTAGAGACGTAACTTCTCCAGGATTTCCTCTTGCTATCCTTAATAGTACGACGGGCTTTCGCACGAAAAACTCTAAAGTTATCTAAATTTGTTTGAGATGGCCGTAAGTTAAAATTATTTAATGCAGCTTTACGATCGCTGACTGCCTTTTAGCAGTCATCGTCGTACCATGGTTTATGTGGGCGTTTAGGATTTGCCGAGATTTTTGGAATGGTTTGATCAGCTATATCGTGAAGAGTTTTGGTAAAAAGAGCAGTTGCGTCTTCGACATCCTCGAAAACGGAAGGCTTTAATTGTTCCTCGCAAAGAGATTGAAACGTAGTCCAATCAGTCTTGCGAAGTTTCCATCGTTGCGTTATTTCGAGAAGTGGAGGGCCGATATTTTCAAGAAATATGGGGAAGTGGTCACTTCCACAGAGGTCGTCTCAAACACTCCACGAAAAATCCATCAAAAGCGTTGGATCGCATATTGTTAAATCAATGGAAGAATGAGAGCCTGTAGCAGGATGTAAGTAAGTATGTGACTTATTATTAAAAAGACACAAATTGTTTTTGGCTAAGAAATCCTCAATTTTCTTGCCTTTATCGTTTATATCTTTACAACCCCAGATGTAGTTGTGTGCATTAAAATCGCCCAAGAGTATAAAAGGTGATGGCAATTGTGCAACTAGGTGATTTAGATCTTTAGGGTCTAGTGAAGAACTAGGTGGTAAATATAAGGAACATATTGTTATGACTCTGTGCATAGTAACACTGACCGCAATAGCTTGCAAATTTGTTTTCAACGCAACAGGTCTGTGAGGAATGTTTCGATTAACGAATATCGAAACTCCACCAGTGGCCTTGTCCCCGGTATCACAAATATGATTGTATAGTGAGTATTGTTTAAAAGATACCTTAACACTTGTCTTCAAGAATGTTTCTTGAAGACAAAAGGCAATAGGGTTGTGTTCATTTAAAATTAAGCTGATTTCATCATAATTTGGTTTCAAACCTCGACAATTCCATTGAATGAACTTATTAGTTTTACCCATTATTTAGCGCTAAGGCGATTTTAATTTTGTTTTTATTTTTGGCCTTAGATTTAGGAGAGGTCTTAGGAGACTCAAGCAGCGACATCTCCACTGATGGATCCTCCTCCCCGGAAGAAGTCAGCTGAAGTGGCACCTCAACTAACCTTTCATGAGAGGATGGAAGTGGCAGTGCAGCTGCCGGCTCTGAAATGTCCATAAGCTGTTCGAATTTGTTATGCAGCTCAATAGGGCCATTAGACACCTTTGCCTGCTCCTTGTGCTCCCCAGTTGGAGAAGCACTAGGCTTTCCAACTTCATTAGTTGGAGCAGCACTAGGCTTTCCAACTTCCTTAGCCGGAGCAGCACTAGGCCTTCCAACCGAGGATGTATTAGGCTTCACGACTGGGGAACTTCTAGACTTCACAGTCTTAGAAGAACCCTCTTTCCAATTCTGAGAAATTGACATTGCCAGAGCCTGGCGGTTTTGTGTTTGATTTAAATGTAAAAGTTTGATTAGGTGAAAAGTTTAATTTTGTTTTGTTAAGTTGTGTTTGCTAAGTAACGAGCAGTCGGCTGATTCTTATCACCCCACCACCGACTGGGGGGAATTTTCGACAAGGATCAACAACATGTCATGCTGATCATTTTAGAAAAAGTCCCATATCAATATCACTTGTAGTTTTCAAGAAGTAGTCGCTACAAACTTATTTTTTAAAAATCTATTATCTTGAATTTCTGGCCGACCTGAAATTTTGCTAGGATCAATCAGACATCAAGAGCAACATTCCTGTAAAGTTTCATGAAAATCCGCCAAGTAGTTTCAGAGGAGTAGTCGCTACAAGTTTTTACTATATAACTCTATGTAAATAGAGATAGCCACTGGCAGCCATGTTTAACGTTGAATCAAAACGGTTTTTGACAAGGACCAACACCATGTCATGCTGATCATTTTAGAAAAGTCCATATCAATATCACTTGTAGTTTACAAGAAGTAGTCGCTACAACATTATTTTTTAAAAATCTATTTTTAGCTGTGGCGGCCATCTTGAATTTAGACCGACCTGAAATTTTGCTAGGATCAATTAGACATCAAGAGCAACATTACTGTAAAGTTTCATGAAAATCCTCCAAGTAGTTTCAGAGGAGTAGTCGCTAAAAGCTTTCATTATATAACTCTATGTAAACAAAGATGGCCACTGGCAGCCATGTTTAACGTTGAAGCAAAACGGTTTTTGACAAGGACCAACACCATGTCATGCTGATCATTTTAGAAAAAGTCCCATATCAATATCACTTATAGTTTTCAAGAAGTAGTCACTACAAACTTGTATTTTAAAAATCTATTTTTAGCTTTGGCGGCCATCTTGGATTTCACATCAACATGAATTTTTGCTAGGATCAACTAGACTTCATGGGCAACATTTCTGTAAAGTTTCATGAATATCTATCCAGTAGTTTGAGAAGAGTAGTCGCTACAAATAAGGCATAAGCTCTGCTGAAAACAGCTAAAAATAAAGAATATGCTTCATATTTTCTCCTACAAGTTTTTTTTATTTCCTTTCTCTTATTTTTAGCAATATGGACCGAAAAAAAGATGCAAGGCAATGGTTGAAATTGCAAAAAAAGGTAAATATATTTATTTTACATTTTGTATACCGGTACTTATATCTTTCAAGATTGCCATTTAACGCCACAATATTTAACACATTTAATCTGGTAAAAAGTTAAGTGCAATATTCAGTTTGGGAGCACTGTAGCACCTTCATTTTGCATTTGACCTTTACCAAACTTTGCCAGATAGTAAAAAAATCAGCTATATCAGATTAGACTATTATCAGAGTTATGGCCCATGATTTTCTGAAATATGCTATGTTTTGCCTCTTTAAAACGATAAGGCCTTCACTTGCCATCAGATATATTGCAAACTTGACCAGATTGTTGAATATCAATGCAAGCTCGCATGAGTTTGAAAACCAGCTATATCGGACCAACAACACCAGAAATGTGGAACATGATTTTGTAAATTTAATGCTAAATTTTGCCAAATAAACATACATAAATTACCCTTAGCCGTAGATCGATTCAGGCCCTATTGGGCAAAAATAGGGCCCTCTTGGGCCTCTTGTTTTCTTTGAACAGTGTTTACGAGATACATTTTAATAGTACGTTACATCAGTTTACACCTCAGCTATAAGAACTGTAAGATGGTTATAGATTACTTTTAAGAACAAGAGGTCAATGACCTTGAAGCTCTACTGATAGGTTGTTGATAGCTAGATCAGCATTCCTGTGAAGTTTCATGAAAATCCGTCAAGTAGTTTCAGAGGAGTAGTCGCTACAAGTTTTCATTATATAACTCTATGTAAAAAAAGATGGCCAATGGCAGCCATGTTTAACGTCTCATCAAAATAGTTTTCGATAAGGATCAACATAATTCCATACTGATCATTTTAGAAAAAGTCCCATATCAATATCTCTTAAATTTTTCAAGAAGTAGTCGCTACAAACTTATTTTTTAAAAATCTATTTTTAGCCTCGGCGGCCATCTTGAATTTCCGGCCCACCTGAAATTTTGCTAGGATCAATAAGACATCAAGAGCAACATTCCTGTAAAGTTTCATGAAAATCCGTCAAGTAGTTTCAGAGGAGTAGTCGCTACACGTTTTCATTATGCAGCCATGTTTAACGTCGAATCAAAACGATTTCGACAAGGACCAACATCATGTCATGCTGATCATTTTAGAAAAAGTCCCATATCAATATCACTTATAGTTTTCAAGAAGTAGTCGCTACAAACTTGTTTTTTAAAAACCTATTTTTAGATATGGCGGCCATCTTGGATTTCACATCAACATGAATTTTTGCTAGGATCAACAAGACTTCATGGGCAACATTTCTGTAAAGTTTCAGGAAAATCCATTCAGTAGTTTACGGACAGACGGACGGACGACGCACCACGGCATAAGCTCTGCTGATCTCTGATCAGTCGAGCTAAAAATCGTTATTGATGGTGTTTCGATTGAATGTTTGTGAAATGTTCGGGCCGTAAAAGTGCGGTGTCATAGTAGTTCGGATGATATCTTTTTATTTTTATATTTTTTTTTACATAATCAAATAAGAAAAACTGTCCTATACAAATACATGTTGGTGGTAAGAAAAATATATATTCATTATTTAAGGTGTAAGGAGTTCCTGGAATCCTACTTTTAAATGAAATCTAGTCTAGGCTTTAAATTCTTTACTTGGAGAAAGTGGTGACAAAAAGAAAAAATATTGCCAGAGGAGGGAGGCTCTGATAGTCTCATAAAACCTGATTAAATTACTATGTAATATTCTATTCTAACATATTTTAAATGAAATGGTAAATAAGTCCGCTAGGGAGCATAAAGTGGTAGCAAAAAGAAAAATATAGTCAGAGGAGGTTCTGAGCTTGATTAATACATACGTAACAAATGTGTGCTATAAAAGTGAATAAAGACACATTTCCAATAAGAAAAAAATATTGGACCTTTCCATTTTAAATCAGGGCCTGTCCATTTCAAATCAGGGCCTGTCCATTTCAAATCGGGGCCTGTCCATTTTCAGAAGCAAAAAGCCCTAGGCCTGTCTCTTAAAATAAATTTCTTTGAGCACTGCACTCGATCGCCATAGGCAAAACCAAATTGCAAATGGCGAAACTTTTGTCAAGTGCTTTCGCCAACTTGGCGAAAGTCATTTTGACCCATGTAAACTGACGGCTGGTATTGACGAAAGTTGCGAAAGGAAAAAGTCCCGAGGTCGCGGCCATATTTTCCCGGAAAATCCTTAACGGGTTCTCTGTGTTTACAGAATCTTGAGCCAAAATCTACAGACTGTGTTACGACCTTTGTGCTTTATATTACACAAGGCTTATTTTACATAACGACGTCTAACTGCAACTCACTTAGTGTGTCTATTCTGGAAGAAGATTAGAAACCCAACAAGAGCTCGCCGAAAAAAAGTTGTATCTTTTAATAACAGTGCGTAAACAAGATGTCTAACTGACAATCATTTATGGCGGAATTCCAGCAGCGGCAGGAGCCGAGAAACAAAAGAACCAGTTTGAAACGTTACAATGATAATGAAAAAGAAAATGAATCCTCATCAAAGTGATCCACACGTTGAGTTGGTTATCTGTTGTCAATTAGAGGACATCACAGTGACTTATCAAAATGGTAATAATTAACCTTTCTCATACAAAGATTTATACCCTTTTAGCTAAAATAATGACTTTGTAACTCCGTTATTAAAAACAGAAAGTAGCCCAGGATACGTACATGTAAACAACATGTATACATTACATTTGTCATCTGTTTTCGCGCATTGAATGAATGAATGAATGGTGTTTTACGGAACGTCGACACATAAATAGGTCATGTTGTGCGCAAAAACTGACGAAAGATGAAGAATTATTAAAAATTAAATATATCACGATAAAACTATTAAAAAATAAGGGATGATATGGTAGTTATAAAAACAATAGATGTAAATCAACAAATGCCCGAAAACGGGTATATAAAAAAGTAAATATATACAAGTACACATTATAATGATTTAAGTAGTCCGACTTCCTTCAGGAAATCTAAAACTAGACTGAAATCTATAGTATTAAATAACTCGGGTCATAGTATTAACATTGTAGTACCTTTGACGCATAGGATCAAAGTCTACACATTCCAGCAATATGTGTTTGACCGTTAACGGCGAAAAGCAGGGTATACATTCTGGTAATTGCTCACCTTGTAAAATGTGAATGAATAAATGAATGGTGTTTTACGGCACGTCGACACATAAATAGGTCATATTGTGCGCAAAAACTGATGAAATATGAATAAATGAAGGATTAATTAAAAATTAATGTAAATATATCGGGATAAAACTATTAAAAAATAAGGGATGATATGGTAGTAATATAAACTATATATGTAAATCAACGAATGCCCGAAAACGGGTATATAAAAAAGTAATTATATACAAGAAGATATTATACTGATTTATAAAGTCTGATTTCCTTAAGGAAATCTAAAACTAGACTAAAATCTATAGTATTAAATAACTCGGTAATAGTATTAACATTGTAGTACGCATAGGATCAACGTCTACACATTCCAGCAATATGTGTTTGACCGTTAACGGTGCATAGCAGGGTATACACATCAAGAGTAGAAGAACGCCATTCTCCGAGTAACGGTTTAATTGAATGGAGTTTATTGTTAACTGACAAATCCCAAGTGGCTTGCCAAGAGTTACGAATATATGTGCTGATACAGCTTTTAAAATCAGTATAATGTAATTTGGTATTAGATATATGTAAATCTAATGCTTCCTTGGCAGCACTATCAGCTATATCATTACCACGTATTCCTACATGGCTTGGAAGCCAGCAGAAAATAATAACATTATCAATTATAAGAGAATTGTACTTTTCTAAAAGTTGAAGCACAACTGGGTTATCATGTTTCATATTACCCAGTGCTTGAAGAGATGAAAGGGAATCAGAAAATATTACAAAATGGTCATCATCAGATTCCTGAATATAATTTAAGGCAAGTTCAATTGCCTTAAGTTCAGCTGAAAAGATAGAGGCCTTGTCAGGCAGGCGGCTCTTTATGCTGTGTTTGTGAACAGCTGCTGCAGCTACCTTATCTCCATCTTTAGAGCCATCTGTGTAGATATGTTGAAAGTCACTGTATTTCGATATAATTTCATTAAATTTGCTCTGAAAGACAGAAGGGTCTGTACTGGATTTGTTATTATTACAAAGATCAAAATAATTGTTGGAGTTTCCAAAGTCCACGGTGGAATTTGTGGTACTTTGTACTTGGCAATCAAATTTAGGTCGATTTCAGTGTCTCTTAATTTTGGTTTAATCCGAAGACCAAATGGTCGAATGGCCTTCGGTATTCGATCAAAAAGAGGTCCACAACTAGGATTAAAACATTATCAAAAGTTGGGTTTGAAGGGTTAGACTTTAATTTAATGGCGTATTGAAGAGCTAATTTGTCTCGTCTATGAGACAGTGATGGTTCATTGGCTTCAACATATAGACTTTCGTCTGGTAAGGCGAGTCGTAATCCTTAATTATGTATAGGGGCAAGCATCTGCAAGTACGACTTGCGAGTCGATCCATATACTATTGAGCCGTAGTCCAGCTTGGATCTGATAAGAGATCTGTAAAGTCGCAAGAGGACTTTTCGATCTGCTCCTCAATTAGTGTTTGCAACAACTTTAAGTAAGTTAAGAGCTTTAAGGCATTTGGCCTTCAAGTATTTAAGGTGTGGTATAAACGTTAATTTACGATCGAAAATGAGACCAAGGAATTTTGACCCATCCAGTGTTAGATGAGGGTCTTCATGATGTTTACGAAGTTGACAAAAGTGCATACCATCGTTTAGTCACTCTAGACCTGGTGTTGTTCTAAATACTAGAAGTTATATTTTTTTAAATAATGGACCATAATGTTACTGTGCGGTAAAAAAGATAAAGAACTTTTTCGAGCTTTCAACGACATTAGCAATCTGATAAAGTTTGGTAAAGATCGGATGAACAATGAAGCCCCTATCGTTTTAACGAGGCAAAATATAGCATTTTTAACTTAAACAAGGGCCATAACTCCGATGTTAATAGTCCGATATGGCTGGTTTTCGAACTTGTCCGAGCTTTCATTGCTATTAACCATGTGGTAAAGTTTGGTAAAGGTAGGATGAAAAATGAAGGCCCTATCGTCTTAACGAGGCAAAATATAGCAATATAGCATTTTTAACTAAATCAAGGGCCATAACTCTGCTGTTACTGGTCCGATCTGGCTGGGTTTCGAAATTGTCCGAGCTTTCATTGATATTACAACCTGCTAATGTGTGGTAAAGATCGGATGAAAAGTGAAGGCCCTATCGTGTTAACCAGACAAAAGTTAACGACAGACGGACGACTGACGGACGGACGACGGACAACTCGCCATCTGGCCCTTGGCCAGTAGAGCTAAAAATTATATTGATTGATAAAGTCTGATTTCTTTAAGGAAATCTAAAACAAGACTTAAATCTATAGTATCAAATATCTTTTTCAAAGTATTAACTGTGTAGTATCTGTGTCGCATAGGATCAAAGTCTACACATTCCAACAAGATATGTTTGACCGTTAACGGTGCAAAACAGGGTATACATTCTGGCAACTGCTCACCTTGTAATAAATATGAATGAGTACAGCGTGTATGCCCTATCCTGCCCCTGGCTAGGGCGTATTCCTCTCGACGAATGGGTCTACTAGAAGGACGCCATTCTCCGAGTAACGGTTTAATGGAATGGAGTTTATTGTTCACCTACAAGTCCCAAGCGGCTTGCCAAGAGTTACGAATATATGTGTTGATACAACTTTTAAAACCAGTATAAGGTAATTTGGTATTAGATATATGTAAATCTAATGCTGCTTTAGCAGCAATATCAGCTCTATCATTACCACGTATTCCTACATGATTAGGAAGCCAGCAGAAAATAATAACATTATAAACTAGAACAGAATTGTACTTTTCTAAAAGTTGAAGCACAACTGGATTATCATGTTTCATATTACCAAGTGCTTGAAGAGATGAAAGGGAATCAGAAAAGATTACGAAATGGTCATCATCAGATTCCTGAATAAAACTTAAGGCACTTGCCTTAAGTTCAGCTGAGATAATAGAGGCCTCGTCAGGCAGGCGGCTCTTTATGCTATGTGTGTGAACAACAGCTTCTGCAGCTTCATTGTCTCCATCTTTAGAGCCATTTGTGTATATATGTTGAAAGTGAACTGTATTTCGATTTAATTTCATTAAATTTGCTTTGAAAGATAGTAGGATCTGTAATGGATTTGTTATTATTACAAAGATCAAAAATAATTATTGGTGTTTCCAAAGTCCACGGTGGAATTTGTACTTTGTACTTGGCAATCAAATTTAGGTCAATTTCAGTGTCTCATAATTTTGGTTTAATACGAAGATCAAATGGCGGAATGGCCTTCGGTTTTCGATCAAAAAATAGTTCATAATTAGGATTAAAAACAGTATCGATAGTTGGATTTGAAGGGTTAGATTGTAATTTAATGGTATACTGAAGGGCTAATTTGTCCCGTCTATGAGACAGTGATGGTTCATTAGCTTCAACGTATAGACTTTCGGCTGGTGATGTACGAAAGGCTCATAAGGCTCATCGTAATCTTTGATTATGTATAGGATCGAGCATCTGCAAGTACGACTTGCGTCTCGATCAATATACTATTGAGCCGTAGTCCAGCTTGGATCTGATAAGAGATCTGTAAAGTCGCAAAAGGACTTTTCGATCTGCTCCCCAATTAGTGTTTGCAACAACTTTAAGTAAATTAAGCGCTTAAAGGCATTTGACATTCAAGTATTTAAGGTGTGGTATAAACGTTAATTTACGGTCAAAAATAAGACCTAGTAATTTCGTCTCATCCACTACTGGTAAAGGTGAACCGCCGAGTGTTAGATGAGGGTCTTCTTGATGTTTGCATAGTCGACAAAAGTGCATACAATTGGTTTTAGATTTAGAAAAATTTAAAACCATTTTCATCAGACCAGGTCTGAAGTTTATTGAGACATTGTTGTAATTGTCTCTCAATAGTATTCATGTTTTTTTGCACGATAACATATAACAAAGTCGTCAACATATAGAGAACAATCCACCCCTGGATTGATGCATTTCCAAAGGTCCATTATCACTCATTTTTTATAGCACAGTGGCGTTGCTTGTGCAGTGAGGCGGCGGTAAAACGTCTCCCCGCGCTTGCAATCAGTACTGTTATTCATTCAATATTTGAAGATCGCTGAGCCCGATACATATATTTAGTTATCGGTGGTACATTTTCAGTTTATTTTGTTTTCTAACTTAATTTTTGATTCGGTGGTTCCACTACTCCGGCCGATAAAAGGTTCTGGGTATTGTTTAACCATTCATAGGATATGTTGTCTGCTTTTTAATTTAGTCTTTTGGCTGTTACTTGTGATACGCAGGCTTCATAACCGCTGCTCCCAACTAAATTCCATTATGTTTATTTCGCTCTTCGGGGCATTTCATTTTATTAGATACTGGGACCATATGCCGTACGACATGGGGAAGAAAGATACTCCATGTCCACCGCCATATGCCTGCCATCTTTGGGATGGTTAACATTTTGTACTATTGATTTTATGAATATTGAGTTCTGCTCAACCGGGGGCTAGAGGGCGTGAGCGGTAGCTAGCATATTTCACTACCGCTCATGAACAGTCTCAATGAAACCGAGTCTGCAATATTTCGTATGTGTCGTACTACTCTGGCCGATAAAAGGTTCTGGGTATTGTTAAACCATTCATAGGATATGTTGTCTGCTTTTTAATTTAGTCTTTTGGCTGTTACTTGTGATACGCAGGCTTCATAACCGCTGCTCCCAACTAAATTCCATTATGTTTATTTCGCTCTTCGGGGCATTTCATTTTATTAGATACTGGGACCATATGCCGTACGACATTGGGAAGAAAGATACTCCATGTCCACCGCCATATGCCTGCCATCTTTGGGATGGTTAAAATTTTGTACTATTGATTTTATGAATATTGAGTTCTGCTCAACCCGGGGCTAGAGGGCGTGAGCGGTAGCTAGCATATTTCACTACCGCTCATGAACAGTCTCAATCAAACCGAGTCTGCAATATTTCGTATGTGTCGTGCTTTCCAAAGGTCCATTATCACTCTTTACTATACTGTTAATTTTTATATTAAAAAGCGTGACAGAGAGTATGCTGCCCTGTGGAACGCCCATCTCCTGTTCATGAATATCAGAGCGGGTTGAACCCATTCGGACACGAAACTGCCTATCATCTAAAAATTTCTCTATAAAATGGGTAATCGGCCTCTAAGACCAAGGTCATGAAGATCATTCATAATATCGTACTTCCATGCAGTATCATAAGCTTTCTCCAAGTCAAAAAATACAGCGACTAGATGTTCTTTTTTATGAAAGCTTCCCTAATAAACGATTCAAATCGAATGAGATTGTCTGTTGTGCCTCGTTGGCGCCGGAATCCACTTTGATACTTTTTTTTATCAGTTTGTTGGACTCCAGGTACCAAAGGAGTCTCTCATTAATCATTCGTTCGGGGGAACGGGGAAGTTTCCCGTCACCCAAACCTTATTAAATATGTCAAGAAGGGTAGAGAGACGGGATTCAGGTTAATGTTTTAATACTTGATAATGGATATCATCAGGACCAGCTGATGTATCATGAGCCTTTTTAACGGACTCTCGAAGTTCTTTGAGAGTAAATAGTTAATTATATTTCTCCAAGTTTTTTTACTTGAAGTTCAGCTTCTTCTGTTCTTTTTGTTTCTTATTTTTCAGAAAATTTGGTTGACAATTTTCAGAAGAATTCAATTTTTTGAAAAATTTACTGCCAAAGTGTTTGTAATATCTTTGACAGATGTTATATCTCCATTATCTGTTTTCAGATGATTTACAGAACAACTAGAATTACCTTTACCTTTTATTTTCCGGACCATGTCCCATGTCTTCTTAAGAGATGAGCGAGACTTCAGCCTAGAGACGTAAGATCTCCAGGATTTCCTCTTGCTGTCATTAATAGTACGACGTGCTTTCGCACGATAAACTCTAGAGTTATCTAAATTTGATTGAGTTTGCCGCAAGAGGATATGATATGTTTGTAGACAAAAACATTGTCGATATAACCTAAACATGTATGTCGCTTTAATCACAAAATAACAGTAACTTGGTAATAATGTATCGAGCCATACTAAATATATATAACTATGTAGACATCAATTTTGTCGAAATGACACCAATGATTATGTCGTTTTAATCAGTTATTTATCGCCTTTTTGCAGTCATCATCGTATCATGGTTTATGTGGGCGTTTTGGATTTGCCGAGGTTTTTGGAATAGTTTGATCTGCTATATCAGCGAAGTTTCCATCGTTGCGTTTTTTCGAGAAGTGGAGGGCCGATATATTCAAGAAATATGGGGAAGAGATCATAGACAAACATCGAACGCCACCGTCCCAATGGGCTTTAGGTAGGCGTCATCATAGGGTCCACAGCCTGTGCCCAAGATGTATGTCTAGCTTATTCCAACAAAATGTATTTTGGCAAATGATAATGAATGCATGTACTTGGGGCTTTTTTTTCCTCGGATAATCGCCATAGTTATGTCGACATTCTTCGAAAAAATAAACATATAAACCTAAATGTTGTACACTTAACCTAAATCATATGTCGCTTTAAGGATATGATATGTTTGTGGACAAAAACATTGTCGATATAATGTCGCTTGAAGGATATGATATGTTTGTAGACAAAAACATTGTCGATATAACCTAAACATGTATGTCGCTTTAATCACAAAATAACAGTAACTGGGTAATAATGTATCGAGCCATACTAAATATATATAACTATGTAGACATCAATTTTGTCGAAATGACACCAATGATTATGTCGTTTTAATCAGTTATTTATCGCATTTTCTAGGGGTTCAATTCACGCTTCCATATTATAACGAATAGGGTGACCTGTAGAATTCTGTTGTCAGTATAACGTAATAAATTGACCAGTACAGTTCTGTGGTCAGTATAACGTAATAAAGTGCCCAGTATATTGCTGTGGTCAGTATAACGTAATAAAGTGACCAGTATAGTTATGTTGTCAGTATACATTAATAAGGTGACGTACAGTTCTGTGGTCAGTATAACGTAATAAAGTGACCAGTATAGTTCTGTTGTCAGTATAACGTAATAAGACGGCCTGTATAGTTTTGTGGTCAGTATAACGTAATAAGGTGACTTGTATAGTTCTGTGGTCAGTATAACGTAATAAGGTGACATCTATAGTTATGTGGTCAGTATAACGTAACAAGGTGATCTGTAGAGTTCTGTGGTCAGTATAACGTAATAAAGTGACCAGTATAGTTATGTTGTCGTCACTATAACGTAATAAGGTGGCCTGTATATTGCTATGGTCTGTGTATCGTAATAAAGTGACCTATATAGTTCTGTGGTCAGCATAACGTAATAAAGTGACCGGTATAGTTTTGTGGTCAGTAAACGTAATTAGGTGACCTGTAGAGTTATGTTGTCAGTATAACGTAATAAGGTAACCTGTAGAGTTCTGTTGTCAGTATAACGTAATAAGGTCACCTGTATAGTGCTGTGGTCAGTATAAGGTCTCACTACACAGTTAGCTCCCTTGAAAGCCACGGTAGGATAAAACTTGCGCCATTAAAAGTAGTAGTGTGTTGTTCGGTTTAAAATATTTTTAATAATTGCTGACAGATATATGTATTGCTGTTGCAGGTGAGATGAACACAGTCCGAAATTGGATGTGCAGCTATTAGATGACACTGACACCAGAATATGACAGTTTTATGGGGGTTGAAGCAGTGTATGAATTTTGGTACCAACTCTGGAGTAAAAGCCCAAAATAGTGCGAAGGATGCCACCACTCCAATTAAAAAAAACCCAACCTGGTCAACGTACCATATTTTGTACATTTTTGTGTGGGCAAATGTCTGTGTTTCATAAATAAGTGACTTTTAACTTGGAAAATTTAGGTTCGAAATGGCCCAGTAAACTTTATTCATATAGGCCAACATAGTAAAAGTGTACTGTGTTGTGAGACCTTGAACGTAATAAAGTGACCTGATTTAGTTCTGTTGTCAATATGACGTAATAATGGGACCTGTATAGTGCTGCGGTCAGTATAACGTAATGAGGTGACCTATATCTTTCTGTGGTCAGTATAACGTGTAGAGTTCTGTTGTTAGTATAAAGTGATAAGGTGACCTGTATAGTTCTGTGGTCAGTTTAACGTCATGAAATGACATGTATAGATATGTGGTCAGTATAACGTAATAAGGTGACATGTATAGTTCTGTGGTCAGTATAACGTTATAAAATGACCTGTATAGGTCTGTGGTCAGTATAACATAATAAGGTGACCTGTAGAGTTATGTGGTCAGTATAACGTAATAAAGTGATCGATATAGTTTTTTTGTCAGCATAACGTAATAAGATGACCTGTATAGTTCTGTGGTCAGTCTAACGTAATAAGGTGACAGGTATAGTTCTGTGGTCAGTATAATGTAATAAAGTGACCTGTTAAGTTCTGTTGTCAGTTAACGTAATGAGGTGATCGTATAGTTCTGTGGCCAGTATAACATAACAAAGTGACCTGTTTAGTTCTGTTGTCAGTATAACGTAATGAAGTGTGAACGGTATAGTTCTGTGGTCAGTATAACGTAATAAGGTGACCTGTAGAGTGCTGTGTCAGTATAACGGAATAAGGTGACCTGTAGAGTTCTTTGGTCAGTATAACGGAATAAAGTGACCTGTAGAGTTATTTTGTCAGTATAACGTTATAAAGTGACCTGTATAGTTCTGTGGTCAGTATAACGTAATAAAGTGACCTGTATTGTTTTGTGGTCAATATAACGTAATAAACTGACCTCTTTAGTTCTGTTGTCAGTATAACGTAATGAAGTGTGACCTTTTTAGTTCTGTGGTCAGTATAACGTAATAAAGTGGCCTATACAGTTCCGTGGTCAATATAACGTAATAAAGTGATCTGTATAGTTCTGTGGTCAGTATAAGTAATACAGTGACCTATATAGTTTTGTTTTTAGCATAACGTAATAAGGTGACCTGTATAGTGCTGTGTTCAGTTTAACGTAATAAGGCGACCTGTATAGTTGTGTGGTCAGTATAACGTAATAAAGTGGCCTATATACACGAGCATATTTATGTTTTACCTATATTGATGCTGCGTTGTTGGTTAGAGACTAGATCATGGCGGGGATTTCTTTATTTACACTGTCCTGTTTTAATGGGATGACAGTAGGGTAAGTGTGAGGTTTGGTGCACGCTAGAACCGGTTTAAACCCCCAGTGGCCTTTGTTGCCATTGACCGTTCCAAGGCGGTAGCCCTGTTGTCAACCCTTTTGTGTTTGTGATGTCGTTTGCATTTTTTATTACTTTTGCCTTCTCGTTTGTCTGTTTGCGTGTTTTTGTGTTTTGTTTGTTTGACTGTCGTCCTTGAATGCTGCTTTCCCTGTCCGATATTTTTCTCTTTCTTACAATTGACTACTCCATTTTTAATGTCTTTGGTATGACGCGGTCAGGGGACTCGAACCCACGACCTCCCGAATGCATGGCAGACGCTATAACCAGTACACCACAATGCTTCGGTCAAATTTCAATTCGTTCCCAGACAGGACAGATATGGCATGGAACGAACTTCGAACGGCTATCTAGTCATCAACCGTCGTAAAAGATGCTACTACATCAGTGTATGTAAGACATATATATACATAAACCGTGATGCACGCGTATACTTTTGCCGAACAACATGTAATTACGGTTTCAACTTCATGTCATTACGAAAAAATGTATATATATGATTTAAGCTTTTTTATTCGAATATACGTCTTGTCTTCAACGTGTGTTAAATTTATTCATACGTATTGTCTAATCATTATGATGATGTATGTTTGAGAAAAGTACAATGTTTTTAAAACATAGGAATTTGTTGTTTCCTACTTGACATTTAATAAATGGTGGTCCATTTTCAGAATATTAGTTAAATCAAATTTAGATGAGTATGTCAGGGGGTGGAGGATACCGCGTCCGACTTTTTCATCAATATATTCTGAAAATGCACCAAATTCATCAAATGCTATGTAGAAAAGACGTTGGTTTGTTTCACCGTTCTTGATGTTTAGCACTAGCTGTGCTCAAAATACTTATTAGTTTCAACATCTACATTTTAAGAAACTGAGTGTCCTATTTGACCCAATGTTTCTGTCGGTGGTAGAAAAACAAAAATAGTGAAATGATAGGACAGAGAAAAGCATAGATCGATTGAAGCAGAAGACAGGTAAAGTTTCCAAACCGTGTTTTCATCACCTTCAAATTTGAACTACTCCGTAGCATCAGACCAAACGGGATGACTGGTACACTGGCATAGAAAAGTTTCATTTATATGGGGGTCCAGTGGAAACCTCAAACTTCGTTAAACGTAACAAAAAAAAAAGTCGAAGCACCAATAGTGCTGCGAACGCCGGATTGCGAATTTAACATTTTAACTGAAAAAATCTGTGTGAAAAGCGGGGATAGTCCAGGTAAAATACATGACATAGTTAGGGTTATTTTCTTATAACATTTTAATGATATTGAACAAGTGTCAAGTTTCAAAGCTTTTCGACATTTCATTTTTGAGAAATGAGGGAAAACAACTTTAACGAAACTTCAAAACTCGTGGACGGATAGACGGACAGACAGATGGAAATCGCCAAACTGTAAGCCTGGATTTGCTATGCAATCCAGCATAAAAAAATAAGAAAACAATTTCTGTACATTATGGTGTAGTCAAAACCCGACAAATTTGCTGTTATTTCGGGCGTTTGTTTAAGCCAAAAGTTGTTCATCTATGTAAGTGAGTAATTTTAACAAAATGTAAATCCATTATATATAATTGGAACTGGCAATTTTAGTGGTAAATAAAAATACCTTAGAAATTCGGTTAAGAAATAAATATTTTACAGCCATCAATTTAGATGAGGATTTTTGTATGTAAATTCCTATCTATCTGTCTCCATCCTGCATTACCCTCTTTTGGGTATTATGTACATCTGCCGTGTTGCTGGGACAGCAAAAAAATAAGATATCTCAAATATAACTTCAGTTAGCCTCAATAATTTGCTGTCAATGTTTCAGGATGTCTTAATTTCGGTTTGCCCAACTCATTAAAACCATTTTTGGATAAAAGGTCGAAGCGCCCGAATATGAAACATAGGGTAAAAATACTTTTTGAACTACCTCTACCCCCACACGCCAGTCAAATTATTGGGATCTCGGGAAGGAGGCTGTTCCTACCCATGTCAGTTTGAGTAACATCTTGGGGCCTTACCATCGTTTAGTCACTCTAGACCTGGTGTTGTTCTAAATACTAGAAGTTATATTTTTTTAAATAATGGACCATAATGTTACTGTGTGGTAAAAAAGATAAAGAACTTTTTCGAGCTTTCAACGACATTAGCAATCTGATAAAGTTTGGTAAAGATCGGATGAACAATGAAGCCCCTATCGTTTTAACGAGGCAAAATATAGCATTTTTACCTTAAACAAGGGCCATAACTCCGATGTTAATAGTCCGATATGGCTGGTTTTCGAACTTGTCCGAGCTTTCATTGCTATTAACCATGTGGTAAAGTTTGGTAAAGGTAGGATGAAAAATGAAGGCCCTATCGTCTTAACGAGGCAAAATATAGCAATATAGCATTTTTAACTAAATCAAGGGCCATAACTCTGCTGTTACTGGTCCGATCTGGCTGGGTTTCAAAATTGTCCGAGCTTTCATTGATATTACAACCTGTTAAAGTTTGGTAAAGATCGGATGAAAAGTGAAGGCCCTATCGTGTTAACCAGACAACAGTTAACGACAGACGGACGACTGACGGACGGACGACGGACAACTCGCCATCTGGCCCTTGGCCAGTAGAGCTAAAAATTATATTGATTGATAAAGTCTGATTTCTTTAACGAAATCTAAAACAAGACTTAAATCTATAGTATCAAATATCTTTTTCAAAGTATTAACTGTGTAGTATCTGTGTCGCATAGGATCAAAGTCTACACATTCCAACAAGATATGTTTGACCGTTAACGGTGCAAAACAGGGTATACATTCTGGCAACTGCTCACCTTGTAATAAATATGAATGAGTACAGCGTGTATGCCCTATCCTGCCCCTGGCTAGGACATATTCCTCTTGACGAATGGGTCTACTAGAAGGACGCCATTCTCCGAGTAACGGTTTAATGGAATGGAGTTTATTGTTCACCTACAAGTCCCAAGCGGCTTGCCAAGAGTTACGAATATATGTGTTGATACAACTTTTAAAACCAGTATAAGGTAATTTGGTATTAGATATATGTAAATTTAATGCTGCTTTAGCAGCAATATCAGCTCTATCATTACCACGTATTCCTACATGATTAGGAAGCCAGCAGAAAATAATAACATTATAAACTATAACAGAATTGTACTTTTCTAAAAGTTGAAGCACAACTGGATTATCATGTTTCATATTACCAAGTGCTTGAAGAGATGAAAGGGAATCAGAAAAGATTACGAAATGGTCATCATCAGATTCCTGAATAAAACTTAAGGCACTTGCCTTAAGTTCAGCTGAGATAATAGAGGCCTCGTCAGGCAGGCGGCTCTTTATGCTATGTGTGTGAACAACAGCTGCTGCAGCTACATTGTCTCCATCTTTAGAGCCATTTGTGTATATATGTTGAAAGTGAACTGTATTTCGATTTAATTTCATTAAATTTGCTTTGAAAGATAGTAGGATCTGTAATGGATTTGTTATTATTACAAAGATCAAAAATAATTATTGGTGTTTCCAAAGTCCACGGTGGAATTTGTGGTACTTTGTACTTGGCAATCAAATTTAGGTCAATTTCAGTGTCTCATAATTTTGGTTTAATACGAAGATCAAATGGCGGAATGGCCTTCGGTTTTCGATCAAAAAAAAGTTCATAATTAGGATTAAAAACAGTACCGATAGTTGGATTTGAAGGGTTAGATTGTAATTTAATGGTATACTGAAGTGCTAATTTGTCCCGTCTATGAGACAGTGATGGTTCATTAGCTTCAACGTATAGACTTTCGGCTGGTGATGTACGAAAGGCTCATAAGGCTCATCGTAATCCTTGATTATGTATAGGATCGAGCATCTGCAAGTACGACTTGCGTCTCGATCAATATACTATTGAGCCGTAGTCTAGCTTGGATCTGATAAGAGATCTGTAAAGTCGCAAAAGGACTTTTCGATCTGCTCCCCAATTAGTGTTTGCAACAACTTTAAGTAAATTAAGCGCTTAAAGGCATTTGACATTCAAGTATTTAAGGTGTGGTATAAACGTTAATTTACGGTCAAAAATAAGACCTAGAAATTTCGTCTCATCCACTACTGGTAAAGGTGAACCGCCGAGTGTTAGATGAGGGTCTTCTTGATGTTTGCATAGTCGACAAAAGTGCATACAATTGGGTTTAGATTTAGACCATTTTCATCAGACCAGGTCTGAAGTTTATTGAGACATTGTTGTAATTGTCTCTCAATAGTATTCATGTTTTTTTGCACGATAACATATAACAAAGTCGTCAACATATAGAGAACAATCCACCCCTGGATTGATGCATTTCCAAAGGTCCATTATCACTCATTTTTTATAGCACAGTGGCGTTGCTTGTGCAGTGAGGCGGCAGTAAAACGTCTCCCCGCGCTTGCATTCAGTACTGTTATTCATTCAATCTTTGAAGATCGCTGAGCCCGATACATATATTTAGTTATCGGTGGTACATTTTCAATTTATTTTGTTTTCTAACTTAATTTTTGATTCGGTGGTTCCACTACTCCGGCCGATAAAAGGTTCTGGGTATTGTTTAACCATTCATAGGATATGTTGTCTGCTTTTTAATTTAGTCTTTTGGCTGTTACTTGTGATACGCAGGCTTCATAACCGCTGCTCCCAACTAAATTCCATTATGTTTATTTCGCTCTTCGGGGCATTTCATTTTATTAGATACTGGGACCATATGCCGTACGACATGGGGAAGAAAGATACTCCATGTCCACCGCCATATGCCTGCCATCTTCGGGATGGTTAAAATTTTGTACTATTGATTTTATGAATATTGAGTTATGCTCAACCCGGGGCTAGAGGGCGTGAGCGGTAGCTAGCATATTTCACTACCGCTCATGAACAGTCTCAATCAAACCGAGTCTGCAATATTTCGTATGTGTCGTGCTCGGCCGTTTCCAAAGGTACATTATCACTCTTTACTATACTGTTAATCTTTATATTAAAAAGCGTGACAGAGAGTATGCTGCCCTGTGGAACACCCATCTCCTGTTCATGAATATCAGAGAGGGTTGAACCCATTCGGACACGAAACTGCCTATCATCTAAACATTTCTCTATAAAAATGGGTAATCGGCCTTTAAGACCAAGGTCATGAAGATCATTCATAATACCGTACTTCCATGCAGTATCATAAGCTTTCTCCAAGTCAAAAAATACAGCGACTAGATGTTCTTTTTTATGAAAGCTTGCCTAATAAACGATTCAAATCGAATGAGATTGTCTGTTGTGCCTCGTTGGCGCCGGAATCCACTTTGATACTTTTTTTTATCAGTTTGTTGGACTCCAGGTACCAAACGAGTCTCTCATTAATCATTCGTTCGGGGGAATCGGGGAAGTTTCCCGTCACCCAAACCTTATTAAATATGTCAAGAAGGGTAGAGAGACAGGATTCAGGTAAATGTTTTAATACTTGATAATGGATATCATCTGGACCAGCTGATGTATCATGAGCCTTTTTAACGGACTCTCGAAGTTCTTTGAGAGTAAATAGTTTATTATATTTCTCCAAGTTCTTTTACTTGAAGTTCAGCTTCTTCTGTTCTTTTTGTTTCTTATTTTTCAGAAAATTTGGTTGACAATTTTCAGAAGAATTCAATTTTTTGAAAAATTTACTGCCAAAGTGTTTGTAATATCTTTGACAGATGTTATATCTCCATTATCTGTTTTCAGATGATTTACAGAACAACTAGAATTACCTTTACCTTTTATTTTCCGGACCATGTCCCATGTCTTCTTAAGAGATGAGCGAGACTTCAGCCTAGAGACGTAAGATCTCCAGGATTTCCTCTTGCTGTCATTAATAGTACGACGTGCTTTCGCACGATAAACTCTAGAGTTATCTAAATTTGATTGAGTTTGTCGCAAGAGGATATGATATGTTTGTAGACAAAAACATTGTCGATATAACCTAAACATGTATGTCGCTTTAATCACAAAATAACAGTAACTTGGTAATAATGTATCGAGCCATACTAAATATATATAACTATGTAGACATCAATTTTGTCGAAATGACACCAATGATTATGTCGTTTTAATCAGTTATTTATCGCCTTTTTCCAATCATCATCGTATCATGGTTTATGTGGGCGTTTTGGATTTGCCGAGGTTTTTGGAATAGTTTTAATCTGCTATATCAGCGAAGTTTCCATCGTTGCGTTTTTTCGAGAAGTTGAGGGCCGATATATTCAAGAAATATGGGGAAGAGATCATAGACAAACATCGAACGTCACCGTCCCAATGGGCTTTAGGTAGGCGTCATCATAGGGTCCACAGCCTGTGCCCAAGATGTATGTCTAGCTTATTCAAAATGTATGTTGGCAAATGATAATGAATGCATGTTCTTGTGGCTTTTTTTTCTCGGATAATCGCCATAGTTATGTCGACATTCTTCGAAAAATAAACATATAAACCTAAATGTTGTACACTTAACCTAAATCATATGTCGCTTTAAGGATATGATATGTTTGTGGACAAAAACATTGTCGATATAATGTCGCTTTAAGGATATGATATGTTTGTAGACAAAAACATTGTCGATATAACCTAAACATGTATGTCGCTTTAATCACAAAATAACAGTAACTGGGTAATAATATATCGAGCCATACTAAATATATATAACTATGTAGACATCAATTTTGTCGAAATGACACCAATGATTATGTCGTTTTAATCAGTTATTTATCGCATTTTCTAGGGGTTCAATTCACGCTTCCATATTATAACGAATAGGGTGACCTGTAGAATTATGTTGTCAGTATAACGTAATAAATTGACCAGTACAGTTCTGTGGTCAGTATAACGTAATAAAGTGCCCAGTATAGTTCTGTGGTCAGTATAACGTAATAAAGTGACCAGTATAGTTATGTTGTCAGTATACATTAATAAGGTGACGTACAGTTCTGTGGTCAGTATAACGTAATAAAGTGACCAGTATAGTTCTGTTGTCAGTATAACGTAATAAGACGGCCTGTATAGTTTTGTGGTCAGTATAACGTAATAAGGTGACTTGTATAGTTCTGTGGTCAGTATAACGTAATAAGGTGACATCTATAGTTATGTGGTCAGTATAACGTAACAAGGTGATCTGTAGAGTTCTGTGGTCAGTATAACGTAATAAAGTGACCAGTATAGTTATGTTGTCGTCACTATAACGTAATAAGGTGGCCTGTATATTGCTATGGTCTGTGTATCGTAATAAAGTGACCTATATAGTTCTGTGGTCAGCATAACGTAATAAAGTGACCGGTATAGTTTTGTGGTCAGTAAACGTAATTAGGTGACCTGTAGAGTTCTGTTGTCAGTATAACGTAATAAGGTAACCTGTAGAGTTCTGTTGTCAGTATAACGTAATAAGGTCACCTGTATAGTGCTGTGGTCAGTATAAGGTCTCACTACACAGTTAGCTCCCTTGAAAGCCACGGTAGGATAAAACTTGCGCCATAAAAAGTAGTAGTGTGTTGTTCGGTTTAAAATAGTTTTAATAATTGCTGACAGATATATGTATTGCTGTTGCAGGTGAGTTGAACACAGTCCGAAATTGGATGTGCAGCTATTAGATGACACTGACACCAGAATATGACAGTTTTATGGGGGTTGAAGCAGTGTAGGAATTTTGGTACAAACTCTGGAGTAAAAGCCCAAAATAGTGCAAAGGATGCCACCACTCCAATTAAACAAAAACCAACCTGGTCAACGTACCATATTTTGTACATTTTTGTGTGGGCAAATGACTGTGTTTCATAAATAAGTGACTTTTAGCTTGGAAAATTTAGGTTCGAAATGGCCCAGTAAACTTTTATTCATATAGGCCAACATAGTAAAAGTGTACTGTGTTGTGAGACCTTGAACGTAATAAAGTGACCTGATTTAGTTCTGTTGTCAATATGACGTAATAATGGGACCTGTATAGTGCTGCGGTCAGTATAACGTAATGAGGTGACCTATATCTTTCTGTGGTCAGTATAACGTGTAGAGTTCTGTTGTTAGTATAAAGTGATAAGGTGACCTGTATAGTTCTGTGGTCAGTTTAACGTCATGAAATGGCATGTATAGATATGTGGTCAGTATAACGTAATAAGGTGACATGTATAGTTCTGTGGTCAGTATAACGTTATAAAATGACCTGTATAGGTCTGTGGTCAGTATAACATAATAAGGTGACCTGTAGAGTTATGTGGTCAGTATAACGTAATAAAGTGATCGATATAGTTTTTTTGTCAGCATAACGTAATAAGATGACCTGTATAGTTCTGTGGTCAGTCTAACGTAATAAGGTGACAGGTATAGTTCTGTGGTCAGTATAACGTAATAAAGTGACCTGTTAAGTTCTGTTGTCAGTTAACGTAATAAGGTGATCGTATAGTTCTGTGGCCAGTATAACATAACAAAGTGACCTGTTTAATTCTGTTGTCAGTATAACGTAATGAAGTGTGAACGGTATAGTTCTGTGGTCAGTATAACGTAATAAGGTGACCTGTAGAGTGCTGTGTCAGTATAACGGAATAAGGTGACCTGTAGAGTTCTTTGGTCAGTATAACGGAATAAAGTGACCTGTAGAGTTATTTTGTCAGTATAACGTTATAAAGTGACCTGTATAGTTCTGTGGTCAGTATAACGTAATAAAGTGACCTGTATAGTTTTGTGGTCAATATAACGTAACAAAGTGACCTCTTTAGTTCTGTTGTCAGTATAACGTAATGAAGTGTGACCTTTTTAGTTCTGTGGTCAGTATAACGTAATAAAGTGGCCTATACAGTTCCGTGGTCAATATAACGTAATAAAGTGATCTGTATAGTTCTGTGGTCAGTATAAGTAATACAGTGACCTATATAGTTTTGTTTTTAGCATAACGTAATAAGGTGACGTGTATAGTGCTGTGTTCAGTTTAACGTAATAAGGCGACCTGTATAGTTGTGTGGTCAGTATAACGTAATAAAGTGGCCTATATACACGAGCATATTTATGGTTTACCTATATTGATGCTGCCTTGTTGGTTAGAGATTAGATCATGGCGGGGATTTCTTTATTTACACTGTCCTGTTTTAATGGGATGACAGTAGGGTAAGTGTGAGGTTTGGTGCACGCTAGAACCGGTTTAAACCCCCAGTGGCCTTTGTTGCCACTGACCGTTCCAAGGCGGTAGCCCTATTGTCAACCCTTTTGTGTTTGTGATGTCGTTTGCATTTTTTATTACTTTTGCCTTCTCGTTTGTCTGTTTGCGTGTTTTTGTGTTTTGTTTGTTTGACTGTCGTCCTTGAATGCTGCTTTCCCTGTCCGATATTTTTCTCTTTCTTACAATTGACTACTCCATTTTTAATGTCTTTGGTATGACGCGGTCAGGGGACTCGAACCCACGACCTCCCGAATGCATGGCAGACGCTATAACCAGTACACCACAATGCTTCGGTCAAATTTCAATTCGTTCCCAGACAGGACAGATATGGCATGGAACGAACTTCGAACGGCTATCTAGTCATCAACCGTCGTAAAAGATGCTACTACATCAGTGTATGTAAGACATATATATACATAAACCGTGATGCACGCGTATACTTTTGCCGAACAACATGTAATTACGGTTTCAACTTCATGTCATTACGAAAAAATGTATATATATGATTTAAGCTTTTTTATTCGAATATACGTCTTGTCTTCAACGTGTGTTAAATTTATTCATACGTATTGTCTAATCATTATGATGATGTATGTTTGAGAAAAGTACAATG
This sequence comes from Cyrtodaria siliqua, assembly GCA_037043455.1. Classification (NCBI taxonomy): domain Eukaryota; kingdom Metazoa; phylum Mollusca; class Bivalvia; order Adapedonta; family Hiatellidae; genus Cyrtodaria; species Cyrtodaria siliqua. The sequence continues at coordinate 59,578 of JAWPHD010006722.1, read as the reverse complement.
TTTTTAAAACATAGGAATTTGTTGTTTCCTACTTGACATTTAATAAATGGTGGTCCATTTACAGAATATTAGTTAAATCAACTTTAGATGAGTATGTCAGGGGGTGGAGGATACCGCGTCCGACTTTTTCATCAATATATTCTGAAAATGCACCAAATTCATCAAATGCTATGTAGAAAAGACGTTGGTTTGTTTCACCGTTCTTGATGTTTAGCACTAGCTGTGCTCAAAATACTTATTAGTTTCTACATCTACATTTTAAGAAACTGAGTGTCCTATTTGACCCAATGTTTCTGTCGGTGGTAGAAAAACAAAAATAGTGAAATGATAGGACAGAGAAAAGCATAGATCGATTGAAGCAGAAGACAGGTAAAGTTTCCAAACCGTGTTTTCATCACCTTCAAATTTGAACTACTCCGTAGCATCAGACCAAACGGGATGACTGGTACACTGGCATAGATAAGTTTCATTTATATGGGGGTCCAGTGGAAACCTCAAACTTCGTTAAACGTAACAAAAAAAAAAGTCGAAGCACCAATAGTGCTGCGAACGCCGGATTGCGAATTTAACATTTTAACTGAAAAAATCTGTGTGAAAAGCGGGGATAGTCCAGGTAAAATACATGACATAGTTAGGGTTATTTTCTTATAACATTTTAATGATATTGAACAAGTGTCAAGTTTCAAAGCTTTTCGACATTTCATTTTTGAGAAATGAGGGGAAAAAACTTTAACGAAACTTCAAAACTCGCGGACGGATAGACGGACAGACAGATGGAAATCGCCAAACTGTAAGCCTGGATTTGCTATGCAATCCAGCATAAAAAAATAAGAAAACAATTTCTGTACATTATGGTGTAGTCAAAACCCGACAAATTTGCTGTTATTTCGGGCGTTTGTTTAAGCCAAAAGTTGTTCATCTATGTAAGTGAGTAATTTTAACAAAATGTAAATACATTATATATAATTGGAACTGGCAATTTTAGTGGTAAATAAAAATACCTTAGAAATTCGGTTAAGAAATAAATATTTTACAGCCATCAATTTAGATGAGGATTTTTGTATGTAAATTCCTATCTATCTGTCTCCATCCTGCATTACCCTCTTTTGGGTATTATGTACATCTGCCGTGTTGCTGGGACAGCAACAAAATAAGATATCTCAAATATAACTTCAGTTAGCCTCAATAGTTTGCTGTCAATGTTTCAGGATGTCTTAATTTCGGTTTGCCCAACTCATTAAAACCATTTTTGGATAAAAGGTCGAAGCGCCCGAATATGAAACATAGGGTAAAAATAATTTTTGAACTACCTCTACCCCCACACGCCAGTCAAATTATTGGGATCTCGGGAAGGAGGCTGTTCCTACCCATGTCAGTTTGAGTAACATCTTGGGGCCTTACCATCGTTTAGTCACTCTAGACCTGGTGTTGTTCTAAATACTAGAAGTTATATTTTTTTAAATAATGGACCATAATGTTACTGTGCGGTAAAAAAGATAAAGAACTTTTTCGAGCTTTCAACGACATAAGCAATCTGATAAAGTTTGGTAAAGATCGGATGAACAATGAAGCCCCTATTGTTTTAACGAGGCAAAATATAGCATTTTTAACTTAAACAAGGGCCATAACTCCGATGTAAATAGTCCGATATGGCTGGTTTTCGAACTTGTCCGAGCTTTCATTGCTATTAACCATGTGGTAAAGTTTGGTAAAGGTAGGATGAAAAATGAAGGCCCTATCGTCTTAACGAGGCAAAATATAGCAATATAGCATTTTTAACTAAATCAAGGGCCATAACTCTGCTGTTACTGGTCCGATCTGGCTGGGTTTCGAAATTGTCCGAGCTTTCATTGATATTACAACCTGTTAAAGTTTGGTAAAGATCGGATGAAAAGTGAAGGCCCTATCGTGTTAACCAGACAAAAGTTAACGACAGACGGACGACTGACGGACGGACGACGGACAACTCGCCATCTGGGCCTTGGCCATTAGAGCTAAAAATTAAATTGATTGATAAAGTCTGATTTCTTTAAGGAAATCTAAAACAAGACTTAAATCTATAGGGGGTCCCAAAGGGGGGGGGGGGGGGGGGGGGGTGTGTTCACGTGATCACGTAAAATAAAAACAAGGATCACGTCTTCACGTGAAAATAGCAGAACTTTCACATTTCACGTTAAATGTGGATGAGCAGTTTGTAATTATTACATTTTAACACTGCGTGCAACATTAGCAGAAGGGTACCAACTATATAGAAGATAAGCTTACCTCGTAGTTTGAAATGCCATTCTGTACTGCGATGGAACTGGCGCTCACAAAGTTGCAAATTTCGTCCTTGAAATTAGCAGGATCCGTCTATATTAGAGGCTAATTTTAATGCTTGATAAAAACTTCAAGATTGCCGTGTGGCCCTTTAACCTAATAATGCAATTGTTTAGCTAATTAACAAATTTACTTACGGGAATCTGCATTGTGGAACGTCATACACAAAATAAAAACAATCCCCTACGAGCCTAAAATTTCGACCACCTGATTCTTCACCGCGTGCACGTCGCAGAGTGGGCACTGTCAGCAATCATGTAGGGTGACCTACTAGGTCGCCCTTGCCAGCACATCCTACAAAGTTGTACGAGATAGGATTGCGGATCTGTTCTTACTTGTAGTATAAGTCACTGGCTTATATGATGCAGTACTAACGGAATGATTGCTGATTGACCGAGAGTGAAGAACCCCTTCCAGGGGCGTACCTAGAGACATTTTGATGTGTAGGCCCTTAGGGCCTGCACATTAAAATGTCCTCATATTACTAGGGGGTTCGGGGGCATGCCCCCCCCGGAATGTTTTTAAACTGTAGATAGCCTGTGGTGCGTTTTGGCGTATATTTGGTCACTTCAAAAGTAACAAAACCGTCTTCAAATTTTTACTAGAAATTGAGTACCGACCAGAAAATAACAGAGTAACACAATACACATTTGACTATATTTTCATAATAATTTGACATTCATTTCACGCGAAGTCTAGTCTTCTCCTCTTCTCAGCAGGCTACATTTTACTTTAATAGTTATTCTGACAAAACTACCACAAGAGTCGATCTCTATAAGTGTATCAAATGTATTTTTGCAACAAATAAAATTTGCTGACAAGTTTAAAACGGAACAGTCACAGTGGGAAGGCCTACATAGTCCAAGGACAAAATGCATTAGGCAAATAAATCATAGTGTAAATTGATACCTTGTTGGGAACTTGTATAAGTGACAGTCATTCCAGGATCCTTTTAGGATGTTCTCTTTAATACTGTCGTCCGTACGGTAACAAAATTTAAATCGGGATACGAAGGTCCATGCTTAATGCTTAGTTCGGTCGTCGAAGCCGAACTAATGGAACAAGAGGGGGTACTGATAGCATTTAAGTCAGAACAGACCTGTTTACTTCTATCACTACCTTTAAAATACTCGTTTATCATTTTAAACATTTTCCTCTATTTTTATTTGTTTACATTTTAAATTTCACGGCCAAAGAACTATTGCCGATATCATAAAAACGCTCGTAAAAATAAAGCGTCTATCGCATCGAAACATGGTTAAACACCACTAGTCTAGGCTCTTTTCTCTTTTTATTAACATCAGTATATTCACGACTCTAGGGCTACACATATTAAAGTGGGCCTACACATCATTTTAAGAACGATACCCGAGATCCTAAATGATACAGTTTGAACCCATATTTGTCATAAATGGCCTGTGCTTAACTATACTTGGCGAAATGATGTGTAGGCCCGGGCCTAATGGCCTAGCGGCAGTTGCGCTACTGCCTTCGTCCCGCCAGCGTGGAACAACTACAACAGGGGAAGCCTGGCGCCGTACACGGAGCGAAGGGGTCAGCAACCTGCGTGTCAGAAGATATAGAACTATCCTACGTTAGTTGCTATTGCCACCGGGGACGCAGGTTGCAGTTGGCGGGTGTGGCCCTAAAAAAGACAGCCACCACTAGCGGATGTAGGACACCTTAGCGGATGTAGACCACTAGACCACCACGCCAGACCACTCCAGACCACTTCACCGCCACAGCGAGAACTACACAGAGCGAAAGCGACACACCATCTACATACATACAACATAAGCGACAACACAGCAGCAGCACTATATCAACCTACATACTCATCTAGAGAAGTCCAGACTCTATTGTGCCCATAGCGTCAGGGTTACTTGACGTTTTAGTTGGCGGACGGACTTTAAACCTTAGAACTAACAACAACAACAACAAACCTAAAATTTCGACATATCTGTATTCAATAACATGCAGTCATACAGTTATAGATTCCAACACAGACTGCAACGATTCACAAACTAAACGCGACTAAAGTAATGCGTAGTTTTCATAAGAAACTAGATTTTTCTTGGAATAAGGATAAGAATACATCCTGTTCCGCGACGAGAAACTGCTGACTGATTCAATTGTATCCGGTTTTATAAGAAACTAGATTTTTCTTGGAATAAGGATAAGAATACATCCTGTTCCGCGACGAGAAACTGCTGACTGATTCAAGTGTATCCGGGATCGTGTTTATTGGTCTATACATAATTAGCTCGTTAAGTAGTAAGCCAGTAGAGTTATAAGTAGGCACTGCGACTACATTTCCGCAGCAAGTCTTATTAATTAAAGGGACACATGGAATTGAATGTTGTTTAACGGCTCATCAACACAGTATAGGTTATTTAGAGCCGCCCCAGAGAGAGGGGAAGGATACATAGGAATCCGGGAACCTGCCCTACTCTTATTATCGAATAGATTCCTATGGTTCGTTAACGTGCTCGGAGGATAGACCGATACACGGGACCGCCCGGTTTACGTCCCCATCCGACGGACGAGGCTAAGGGAAAGTGTCTTGCCCAAGAGCACACTGACGGAACTCAGTGGCACCACGGAGGATTGAACCCGGGGCCTCCGGTTACAAATCCGCCGCGCTACCGATGGAACTCTTTAAAAAAAATCACGGCGTCCCGTTAGATTTTTCTACATAACTTGCATTTTTGCAATAATTTATATTAATAATAAGAATTTTTCAAAACACATTGTATTTGCATATTACTAACTGTTGGTTTTAATGCACCAATAATATTTGCACCAATAATATAATTAACCTATGGTAGGATAACGAAGAACGTTTGAAAACTGAAACTTTTATTTGATTAAATGCAAGCAGGTTAAAAGTATAAAGCATGCTTGATTAATCGATAGAGATGCTAATTTAAATGCATAATACAAACTTGGTAGACGGACATTAGCCCCTAGGACATTAGACCCTAAGCTCAAATTTGTATAGGCGGACAAAAGCCCCTTCATGATAGTGCTCATGCGGACAATAGCCCCTTAATCATTTTGCATATGCGGACATTATCCCCTTCACTCTAGGACAATAGCCCCTTCATGAGTTTGTTAAGGAGGACATTATCCCCTTCCCTAGAACTTGTAATATGGAACATCAAAGACGTTTGGATTGACAGTTTGTATTGATAATTAGTGTTGAATATATGAACAATGCCTTAATACAAATACTTTAACAAGTATTTCATAAAAAAGGAACATCAAGAAGTTTGGATTGACAGTTTTTATTGATAATTTTATTGATAATTAGTTTGAAGTTTGTATTGACAATTTTTGTGATAATTAGTGTTAATTGATAATGAATAAATTGGTAATTTATATAATTGTGTTTTTAACAAATATGTAAAGGTAAGCTTTAATTATGGACACTGTTTACTCATTTTCCAAACTGCTATGCCAAAGCATATATAATGTTGGGAATATGAAAGTTCCATCATTACATTCTGTAAAATGGAATTCATTCCAACTTTTCGTGGTGCAAGAAAGCTCTGCTATGCAGGCCGTGCATATACCTTCAAAGGTCAGTCCAAGACAAGCCAGAGATGGGAATGTTCACAGCGAAGGGGGTAAACAGTGTCGTGCCCTACTCACAACATATGTTAATGTAAGTATATGAGTACAATGACAAATTCTGTATAATAATGTAATCAGTGTATCTCACCTTAATATTATGCATAATACATTTATGACAATTCCAATTCATTCAGCCATTTAAAGTGTTAATTATAGCCAATTAGTCAATTAATTGATACAATAAATCTATTTAGTGTTTAACTTGTTTGTTAACACCTAACATGTGAAATTATTGGGAAATATGCTTGAAATGTATTTTAAAGTGTATTTATGGAAATTATTTTTATTTTCTTTGTGTAATAATATTAGAAATATATGCATGTACATATGCTCATGCAAATAAAATTCCAACACCATATACAGATTATTTCATGCTTTCAAAGAAACATTATTAAGGGGCTAATGTCCTATGTTAAAGGGGCTTTTGTCCGCATGTGCAATATCAAGAATGGGCTTTTGTCCGCCTGTGGAAAATCATGAATGGGATAATGTCCTAGGGTGAAGGGGCTGTTGTCCGCATGAGCACTATCATGAAGGGGCTTTTGTCCGCCTATACAAATTTGAGCTTAGGGGCTAATGTCCTAGGGGCTAATATCCTACATTCTACAAACTTCTGCCCCTTTAAAAGGACCCACGGCAATCATGATTTTTATAAAATCTCACGGCGTCCCGTTAGTTTTTCTATATAACGCGCATTTGTTCAATCATTAATATTAATTATAAGAATAGTATAAAGCAAATAGTTTTTTCATATTACTGACTGTTGATTATATGGCACCAATAATATGTCTAAACCTATGGTAGAAAATTAAAACTCGAAATTTCATTTACTTATAGGCTAGCAGGCATAAAGTCAAAATGATACTGCATAAATAAATCGAGGTGCTAGCTAATGCCTGATAAACACTTCAATATTGACATGTGTCCCTTTAAAGTTGGGAATGTGGACTGATTATTATAAGTGATTGTGTAATTTAGGTTGAGACTGGATTAGTGTGTTATTTTAGACCTAGACTAGTGAGGCCAAACAAAAAAATACGTGTGGTTCAGGTAACCCGACCGACCCTATTTTAAGGGGCCGACCCTAAAACAAATGGAAAAAAAAAATGTTGATGATGCAGAAATATCGAACTCAAGGTATTGTAATTAAAATATTAAATTCATTATCAGAATTGAATGCATTATTGAGAAAAAAAAGCCTACCTACCTACCCTATTTTTCCCCAGTGTTACCTGAACCACACATATTTTTTTGTTTGGCCTTAGTATAAGATAATGTTTTGTATTATCTAGACATTTTTTTAATCTGCTAATTAGCGATTTGTAACTGTGAAATTTTTAAAATATGTGAAATTCTTTGAATGTGTGAATACCTTATTTTCAGTGTGATCACACCCAGTTTTGCAGTGTTCTATGCATAAAGGATGTAAAACTAAGGTTTGGTCTGGCTACTTATTTTTTTTGTAATATATCTGAACTGATTATATATTTTTTATATTTTTCTGTTGAAACAAGCCAGGTATAAATATATAATTATTTGTAATATAAAAGAAACTTAAATCAGTGACAAGTTTGGAAATGCCAGGATCCGTCTATACACAGACCTAATAACAAATACCTAATTTTTTGAAAATTTAACTTCTCTTTCATTTACATTACGATATTCAAAGTAATTATTCCTTCGTAATGCCATTATTGTGTAGAGTTGCTTGACGGCCTTGGATTTCTGTATAGCCTTTGTTTTGTTCGCAAATTACGCAGTTGAATTTGGTTGTAAAATTCATCAATAAAATCGCCTTTGTTTTTCATAAATGTATACACATGAACTCCTGTTTTATTTATGGTTTGATATTTAAAATAATTATTATTCCTTTGTATTGCCATTATTGTCTAGATTTGAATGACGGCCTTGGATTTCTGTATAGCCTTTGTTTTCGTCTCAAATTTTGCTGTTTAAGTTGGTTAAAAAATAGTATTACGATGCGATACCTGTGTATTCGGTATGACACGTTTGACTTTTGGTGTACTTGCGTGCAATAAAACAGAAATATTATATCGATCACCAACATCCTGTTATTTGGAACACAAAACAACCCATTGAATTACATCTGTTACCGCCCTTCTAAAGGGACAATATGCCGAAATATCGCGCACGACCACCTTGTATATTCAGTATGACACCTCTGACTTAGGGGTGGAAGGATGTAATAAAAACAGACACGTCGACCGCACTGTATATTCGGTATCGGTGTTAATTAGAAGGCGCCAGATGTGCATTATGGAACAATAGACCACTAAATCCATCATAGTTTAATTAAACAAGGCAACTGAAGCCAAAATCAAGTCGAATTATCTAATGAGCCAGCGAACTTATGTACTTACATGTATCATTATGCATTAGAATACCAACAGAGCTATTGTTTACGTTGTTTTCCCTTCAAAAAACAACATCCAGTGCGGAAATGTATCATTTCATGGCTTTATCAACCATTGTATTTGATTCAAATCAGAATGGTTTAAAAGAAATTGTTATTCTCGTTTTTCGTTTTGAATTCAATGATTTCTTTTTTTCAACAACTTGTACACATACTATATTGCCTCAAGGACTCAGATGTATTATAAACGGGTCCTGATTGCCTGCAAAAGCTATGTAAACTTAATTAAGCTGTAGTCAGTAAGTACGCACACTGTCTGTAATTAAAGACAACACCGGCCGTATAGGTATTATCGGCTCTTATCCATCCCATTTGCTCAGATGAGCCGTAAATACCTACGGCACTGAAAAATCGATAATTTTGACTGTTATATAGCTCGTTGCTCATCCCTGTATTTTAGGTCAGATACCACTATTGATTTGGGGCTTCTGATTGGTTGAAAAAAAGTATAGCGTCTATTAGGACATATAGTCAGATTGTAAGGTAGATTCTGATTGGACCACCTAGATCTTCACCGCGTGCACGTCGCAGAGTGGGCACTGTCAACAATCATGTAGGGTGACCTACTTGGTCGCCCTTGCCAGCATATCCTCCAAAGTTGTACGAGTTAGGATTGCGGATCTGTTATTGTTTGTGGTATAAGTCACTGGCTTATATGATGCAGCACTAACGGAATGATTGTTGATTGACCGAGAGTGAAGATGTCTCCTTCGTCCCGCCAGACGTTGTACAGCGCCAGGAACAACTACTATAGGAGGGACGCCTGACGCTGTACACGGAGCGAAGGAGCCATATCAACCTGCGTGCCAGACGAGAATAGAACTATCCTACGTTAGTTGCTATAACCACGGGGACGCAGGTTGCAACTGGCGGGTGTGGCCCTATGAGGGATCGCCCAGTAGTTAGGCAGCAACACCTAGACGTCGTTCCAGACCCCCCACCTCACCGCCGCAGCGACAACCACAGAGCAACAGCGACATCCACCTACATATCTACAAGAGAAATGACGACGCAGCAGCACAACATAACCAACGCATCCATCTAGAACAGACCAGACTCTATTGTGCCCATCGCGGCAGGGAAACTTGTCGTGTTAGTTGGCGGACGGTCTATAAACCTTCGAACTACACACACACACAGATTCTGATTGGATTAAATTACCCAAATCATAACAAATCCCCATAAAACATCAACATATTATGTTTCCATCATAAAACATGTTGATTTAGGATATTTTGACTGAAATTTGCATTTTTATGGATACAATTTTACTGAGAGTATATTTGCAAAAAGTAAAATTTCTTTACTGCCATTCTGGGGGTGGCCACCTTCAGTGAACTATTAGAGGCTGAAAGCATCAGATTATCCCCAATTTGCTGGTCATTTCTGAGTGTCTCTAAGATAGTTCTTTAAAAAAAGTTAGGTTTTATCATCCATTCCGATATAGGAATAGGGGTTGTAGGCCAAAAGGCTATAATGGAGGCCTATGGGAAATGCAATAGTGGTATATGACCATGAGTCCCTGAAATTAGACAGAGTTTTCGAGATGTCGGTCAATTTGACCGACGACTTCTCTTTATGAACAATTCCTCCCTTCTCCCCATTAACAAAAATACAAACAATAAACTCAAACGGAGGAATAGCTTCTGCCATTCTGCAACGGTATGATGTCCATATACAAGCAGATACGATTCTCGCGCGCTATTAGATCTGCGCGCACCTAGCGGTATTATGTTGTACTACCGAGACCATCATACAAATAGTAATATATTTGGAATCCAGTCAAGGGAGACCACTTTTGTCTGTTTAGACGAGTTCCAGGCCGACCAGTGCTACTTGTAATGTAGTGAGATATGTCATTGAAACTGTCGGCATACCACCAGTCTATACTGCCTATACTGTATCTGATACACGACTCGGCTGATTGTAGTGTCCCCGGGGATTCCCCGTGCCAGATGTTCGCGCAAGTACGAAAGTTCAGCTCTCGGGGGAGGAGGAGGGACACTAAAAGACTGAAAAGGACTAAAAATTCACGTTTCACGGCACCATATCACGCGATCACGTTTTACCAAGACCAAAATCACGGATCACGCTGATATAATTTTCACGCAATCACGCGAAAATATTGTTTGTTTCACGTGTCACGTTTTTAAAAACACCCCGATCACGTTTTCACGCAAAACCCCTTTGGGACCCACTCTATAATATCAAATATCTTTTTCAAAGTATTAACTGTGTAGTATCTGTGTCGCATAGGATCAAAGTCTACACATTCCAACAAGATATGTTTGACCGTTAACGGTGCAAAACAGGGTATACATTCTGGCAACTGCTCACCTTGTTATAAATATGAATGAGTACAGCGTGTATGCCCTATCCTGCCCCTGGCTAGGACATATTCCTCTCGACGAATGGGTCTACTAGAAGGACGCCATTCTCCGAGTAACGGTTTAATGGAATGGAGTTTATTGTTCACCTACAAGTCCCAAGCGGCTTGCCAAGAGTTACGAATATATGTGTTGATACAACTTTTAAAACCAGTATAAGGTAATTTGGTATTAGATATATGTAAATCTAATGCTGCTTTAGCAGCAATATCAGCTCTATCATTACCACGTATTCCTACATGATTAGGAATTCAGCAGAAAATAATAACATTATAAACTATAACAGAATTGTACTTTTCTAAAAGTTGAAGCACAACTGGATTATCATGTTTCATATTACCAAGTGCTTGAAGAGATGAAAGGGAATCAGAAAAGATTACGAAATGGTCATCATCAGATTTCTGAATAAAACTTAAGGCACTTGCCTTAAGTTCAGCTGAGATAATAGAGGCCTCGTCAGGCAGGCGGCTCTTTATGCTATGTGTGTGAACAACAGCTGCTGCAGCTACATTGTATCCATCTTTAGAGCCATTTGTGTATATATGTTGAAAGTGAACTGTATTTCGATTTAATTTCATTAAATTTGCTTTGAAAGATAGTAGGATCTGTAATGGATTTGTTATTATTACAAAGATCAAAAATAATTATTGGTGTTTCCAAAGTCCACGGTGGAATGTGTGGTACTTTGTACTTGGCAATCAAATTTAGGTCAATTTCAGTGTCTCATAATTTTGATTTAATACGAAGATCAAATGGCGGAATGGCCTTCGGTTTTCGATCAAAAAAAAGTTCATAATTAGGATTAAAAACAGTATCGATAGTTGGATTTGAAGGGTTAGATTGTAATTTAATGGTATACTGAAGGGCTAATTTGTCCCGTCTATGAGACAGTGATGGTTCATTAGCTTCAACGTATAGACTTTCGGCTGTTGATGTACGAAAGGCTCATAAGGCTCATCGTAATCCTTGATTATGTATAGGATCGAGCATCTGCAAGTACGACTTGCGTCTCGATCAATATACTATTGAGCCGTAGTCCAGCTTGGATCTGATAAGAGATCTGTAAAGTCGCAAAAGGACTTTTCGATCTGCTCCCCAATTAGTGTTTGCAACAACTTTAAGTAAATTAAGCGCTTAAAGGCATTTGACATTCAAGTATTTAAGGTGTGGTATAAACGTTAATTTACGGTCAAAAATAAGACCTAGTAATTTCGTCTCATCCACTACTGGTAAAGATGAACCGCCGAGTGTTAGATGAGGGTCTTCTTGATGTTTGCATAGTCGACAAAAGTGCATACAATTGGTTTTAGATTTAGAAAATTTAAAACCATTTTCATCAGACCAGGTCTAAAGTTTATTGAGACATTGTTGTAATTGTCTCTCAATAGTATTCATGTTTTTTTGCACGATAACATATAACACCTGGATTGATGCATTTCCAAAGGTCCATTATCACTCATTTTTTTATAGCACAGTGGCGTTGCTTGTGCAGTGAGGCGGCAGTAAAACGTCTCCTCGCGCTTGCAATCAGTACTGTTATTCATTCAATCTTTGAAGATCGCTGAGCCCGATACATATATTTAGTTATCGGTGGTACATTTTCAATTTATTTTGTTTTCTAACTTAATTTTTGATTCGGTGGTTCCAATACTCCGGCCGATAAAAGGTTCTGGGTATTGTTTAACCATTCATAGGATATGTTGTCTGCTTTTTAATTTAGTCTTTTGGCTGTTACTTGTGATACGCAGGCTTCATAACCGCTGCTCCCAACTAAATTCCATTATGTTTATTTCGCTCTTTGGGGCATTTCATTTTATTAGATACTGGGACCATATGCCGTACGACATGGGGAAGAAAGATACTCCATGTCCACCGCCATATGCCTGCCATCTTTGGGATGGTTAACATTTTGTACTATTGATTGTATGAATATTGAGTTCTGCTCAACTCGGGGCTAGAGGGCGTGAGCGGTAGCTAGCATATTTCACTACCGCTCATGAACAGTCTCAATCAAACCGAGTCTGCAATATTTCGTATGTGTCGTGCTCGGCCGTTTCCAAAGGTCCATTATCACTCTTTACTATACTGTTAATCTTTATATTAAAAAGCGTGACAGAGAGTATGCTGCCCTGTGGAACGGCCATCTCCTGTTCATGAATATCAGAGAGGGTTGAACCCATTCGGACACGAAACTGCCTATCATCTAAAAATTTCTCTATAAAAATGGGTAATCGGCCTCTAAGACCAAGATCATGAAGATCATTCATAATATCGTACTTCCATGCAGTATCATAAGTTTTCTCCAGGTCAAAAAATACAGCGACTAGATGTTCTTTTTTATGAAAGCTTCCCTAATAAACGATTCAAATCGAATGAGATTGTCTGTTGTGCCTCGTTGGCGCCCGAATCCACTTTGATACTTTTTTTTATCAGTTTGTTGGACTCCAGGTACCAAACGAGTCTCTCATTAATCATTCGTTCGGGAGAACGGGGAAGTTTCCCGTCACCCAAACCTTATTAAATATGTCAAGAAGGGTAGAGAGACGGGATTCAGGTAAATGTTTTAATACTTGATAATGGATATCATCAGGACCAGCTGATGTATCATGAGCCTTTTTAACGGACTCTCAAAGTTCTTTGAGAGTAAATAGTTTATTATATTTCTCCAAGTTTTTTTACTTGAAGTTCAGCTTCTTCTGTTCTTTTTGTTTCTTATTTTTCAGAAAATTTGGTTGACAATTTTCAGAAGAATTCAATGTTTTGAAAAATTTACTGCCAAAGTGTTTGTAATATCTTTGACAGATGTTATATCTCCATTATCTGTTTTCAGATGATTTACAGAACAACTAGAATTACCTTTACCTTTTATTTTCCGGACCATGTCCCATGTCTTCTTAAGAGATGAGCGAGACTTCAGCCTAGAGACGTAAGATCTCCAGGATTTCCTCTTGCTGTCATTAATAGTACGACGTGCTTTCGCACGATAAACTCTAGAGTTATCTAAATTTGATTGAGTTTGCCGCAAGAGGATATGCTATGTTTGTAGACAAAAACATTGTCGATATAACCTAAACATGTATGTCGCTTTAATCACAAAATAACAGTAACTTGGTAATAATGTATCGAGCCATACTAAATATATATAACTATGTAGACATCAATTTTGTCGAAATGACACCAATGATTATGTCGTTTTAATCAGTTATTTATCGCCTTTTTGCAGTCATCATCGTATCATGGTTTATGTGGGCGTTTTGGATTTGCCGAGGTTTTTGGAATAGTTTGATCTGCTATATCAGCGAAGTTTCCATCGTTGCGTTTTTTCGAGAAGTGGAGGGCCGATATATTCAAGAAATATGGGGAAGAGATCATAGACAAACATCGAACGCCACCGTCCCAATGGGCTTTAGGTAGGCGTCATCATAGGGTCCACAGCCTGTGCCCAAGATGTATGTCTAGCTTATTCCAACAAAATGTATGTTGGCAAATGATAATGAATGCATGTACTTGGGGCTTTTTTTTTCTCGGATAATCGCCATAGTTATGTCGACATTCTTCGAAAAAATAAACATATAAACCTAAATGTTGTACACTTAACCTAAATCATATGTCGCTTTAAGGATATGATATGTTTGTGGACAAAAACATTGTCGATATAATGTCGTTTTAAGGATATGATATGTTTGTAGACAAAAACATTGTCGATATAACCTAAACATGTATGTCGCTTTAATCACAAAATAACAGTAACTGGGTAATAATTTATCGAGCCATACTAAATATATATAACTATGTAGACATCAATTTTGTCGAAATGACACCAATGATTATGTCGTTTTAATCAGTTATTTATCGCATTTTCTAGGGGTTCAATTCACGCTTCCATATTATAACGAATAGGGTGACCTGTAGATTTCTATTGTCAGTATAACGTAATAAATTGACCAGTACAGTTCTGTGGTCAGTATAACGTAATAAAGTGCCCAGTATAGTTCTGTGGTCAGTATAACGTAATAAAGTGACCAGTATAGTTATGTTGTCAGTATACATTAATAAGGTGACGTACAGTTCTGTGGTCAGTATAACGTAATAAAGTGACCAGTATAGTTCTGTTGTCAGTATAACGTAATAAGACGGCCTGTATAGTTTTGTGGTCAGTATAACGTAATAAGGTGACTTGTATAGTTCTGTGGTCAGTATAACGTAATAAGGTGACATCTATAGTTATGTGGTCAGTATAACGTAACAAGGTGATCTGTAGAGTTCTGTGGTCAGTATAACGTAATAAAGTGACCAGTATAGTTATGTTGTCGTCACTATAACGTAATAAGGTGGCCTGTATATTTCTATGGTCCGTGTATCGTAATAAAGTGACCTATATAGTTATGAGGTCAGCATAACGTAATAAAGTGACCGGTATAGTTTTGTGGTCAGTAAACGTAATTAGGTGACCTGTAGAGTTCTGTTGTCAGTATAACGTAATAAGGTAACCTGTAGAGTTCTGTTTTCAGTATAACGTAATAAGGTCACCTGTATAGTGCTGTGGTCAGTATAACGTAATAAAGTTACCTGATTTAGTTCTGTTGTCAATATGAC
The DNA here is from genome assembly GCA_037043455.1 of Cyrtodaria siliqua. NCBI lineage: Eukaryota > Metazoa > Mollusca > Bivalvia > Adapedonta > Hiatellidae > Cyrtodaria > Cyrtodaria siliqua. Next base: position 44,206 of record JAWPHD010006722.1, on the reverse strand, counting down.
GTAATAATGGGACCTGTATAATGCTGCGGTCAGTATAACGTAATGAGATGACCTATATCTTTCTGTGGTCAGTATAACGTGTAGAGTTCTGTTGTTAGTATAAAGTGATAAGGTGACCTGTATAGTTCTGTGGTCAGTTTAACGTCATGAAATGACATGTATAGATATGTGGTCAGTATAACGTAATAAGGTGACATGTATAGTTCTGTGGTCAGTATAACGTTATAAAATGACCTGTATAGGTCTGTGGTCAGTATAACATAATAAGGTGACCTGTAGAGTTATGTGGTCAGTATAACGTAATAAAGTGATCGATATAGTTTTTTTGTCAGCATAACGTAATAAGATGACCTGTATAGTTCTGTGGTCAGTCTAACGTAATAAGGTGACAGGTATAGTTCTGTGGTCAGTATAACGTAATAAAGTGACCTGTTAAGTTCTGTTGTCAGTTAACGTAATAAGGTGATCGTTTAGTTCTGTGGCCAGTATAACATAACAAAGTGACCTGTTTAGTTCTGTTGTCAGTATAACGTAATGAAGTGTGAACGGTATAGTTCTGTGGTCAGTATAACGTAATAAGGTGACCTGTAGAGTGCTGTGGTCAGTATAACGTAATAAGGTGACCTGTAGAGTGCTGTGTCAGTATAACGGAATAAGGTGACATGTAGAGTTCTTTGGTCAGTATAACGGAATAAAGTGACCTGTAGAGTTATTTTGTCAGTATAACGTTATAAAGTGACCTGTATAGTTCTGTGGTCAGTATAACGTAATAAAGTGACCTGTATAGTTTTGTGGTCAATATAACGTAATAAAGTGACCTCTTTAGTTCTGTTGTCAGTAATAAGGTGACCTGTAAAGTGCTGTGTTCAGTTTAACGTAATAAGGCGACCTGTATAGTTGTGTGGTCAGTATAACGTAATAAAGTGGCCTATACAGTTCTGTGGTCAATATAACGTAATACAGTGACCTGTATAGTTCTGTGGTCAGTATAACGTAATAAAGTGACCTATATAGTTTTGTTGTCAGCATGACGTAATAAGGTGACCTTTATTGAGCTGTGGTCAGTATAACGTAATAACGTGGCATATATAGTGCTGTGGTCAATACAACGTAATAAAGTGACCTGTAGAAATCTGTGGCTAGTATAACGTAATAAGGTGACCTGTATAGTTATGTGGTCAGTATAACGTAATAAAGTGGCCTGTAGAGTTCTGTGGTTAGGATAACGTAATAAGGTGACCTGTATAGTTATGTGGTCAGTATAACGCAATAAGGTGGCATGTACTATATGTCATTATTTCTAATAGCATTTATACATTTAACTGCTTACATTATATATTATATTTGAAGAGGACAAATGTTGGTTTAGTGAATCAGTAGTGTTATTTTTACTGGTCTTTTGGGACCAACGAGCCCAATATGGGTGGCTTTGAAGTAGAATACCGCTTAAGCCGGTGCTAGGGGGCGTGAGAGGTGATGCTTCTTTCATTACTTCGCATGAACAGACTCAATAAAACCGAGTCTGCTGCTTTATTTTCTTAATTGTGTTTGTTGTTCACAAAGGATCACCTTTATCAGTATTTATTAAACGTAAGATTACAAAATGTGTAAATAAATACAAAAGAAAGATGATCATGGATTGGACTTAAAGCTTGAAGCTTAACGAGGTCTTTTCACTAAACTATATAATATGTACATTGTATCATGGTGTAACAAGTTTGCTTATCAGTGCAGCAGCAGCTGAAGCTTTTCACGTGCACGCACCGCATAACTCACTTTTCAATATCAAGTGTTTTGGCACAACGTAGTCCCAATTTGTACTCACGTTCAGTTACGCGGAAATAACAGTGTCTTTTAAAAACCGATACTTTAAGCCTATTTTGAATGCAAAAACAACACAGAAAATGAATAAAGTAAGTTTATAAAATAAACATACCCCTAGAACTTGTTTTGACCACTTTCGGCATATATAGCATAGTCTAAATCGCGGTTCAAATGTGAAGATCGGACATTTTGAGTTTTTTGTAACTCCAAAATTACCGATTTCTCAAAACGGTCACAAAAAATGGGTAGTCACCAATTTGGCTTAAATTAACAGGAATGATAGATCTGTACCTATACTACCTTTCCTGAAAATTTCGGCAAAATTCAAGACAACCCATTTTTTGAAACCGTTTTGAAAGTTGGTCACCCTCTTTGGGATGTTAATTATTCGTAATTACGTCAGAAGATTGTTTCCTTACACCGTACTTTGCTTTTTTTTTTTTTTTATGTATACAAAAACATTTTAAGATACTATCACAAAACTAGACATCATTGCGCTTTAAAAATAAATAAATAAAATTATATTTATCCACAAAACAGGGCCATTTAAATATGAAAGTAAAACATCCTGTCGAGTACCTCACAGAAACTGACGGCCATTTTGATCCACATTTGAGAGTGTCGCACCGCTGAACACAAGGAGAAGACGGATTATTAACTTCTTAATAACATTCTGCTATGTTTATATGGACTAACTGTTTTATTAAGGTCAGTGTACATCCCTGTATTGTGTTAAATAGTATTGTGGATAACTTTTATAGACATGTTTGACGAAAAGAACTTTTCAACTTCCCGCCCATATACACAACTAATGAGCGGGGTCAATGCTAATTCGATAAACCGACTGTCTTGGTCATTGATTTGCATTAGTTCATTACTTTACTACAACATAATAAGTGATCGATTAGATATTGCCGATTTTATCATTTCAAAACATGTTCATGTGTTAATTAATCCAAATGCCGTTGTTCACTTTTGTCATTTTTTTTTTGCTCTGATATTTTCAACAATTGTTTACGTTAAATCCCTACTAATCAAACATATTTTAATCGAGACCATTTGTAAAATTATTATCACAAGTTTGATAAAAAGCTTTGCATTCTCAAACAATTTTTTTTTACAAAACGAGTATGTTTTGTCTACTAGGTACGGAATTTCTAAATTCCATTTAGGGGTCATCTCAAAATTGTTCGTATTATGCATAACTATTATAATGAACTATTGTTCGACGCGAATGCAGGGTTTTCAGCAGGTTTAAAGAGGCTCTACCTATATATTTTTGTCCACCAATTGATATAAACTTTACTTAATTGTAAAGAGGACTATGAAAAAGGTAAATGGCAATAATTTCACCCATGTAATATGCATTTTGCTGGGGAAAAACAGGATTGAAAAGATCGGATTTTTGAAATTGTATTCGTAATTGTTTTAGAGTAAGACAAGCCGATTGCGGAGATTTTCCGATCTTATTCGTTTACAGTCGGAACTGCCTCGTCGGATTGGCGAAGAGTTCCGATCGCTTCGTTTACTATCGGAACTGCACCAAGTAGTTTGTTTTCTTTCAACTGAATCGCATTGCTCATGTCCGATAAAATCGTAAAAACTCGTAGTTCTCCGGCAGGAATAAACGGCAGGGCAGCATTTTATTCAAGATATTGTTTTGATCATAATAGAAATTTACAGAACTAGAATACGAACCATGTTTCTTCTTAGAATACTCATAAAATAGCTTTGAATACATATAAATGCAGTAATATTGAGTATTTAATATTTTATATTAAAAATCGCGTAGATATAGGTAGTGCCTCTTTAATACCGCGTACATAAATCATCACTGGAACTGGCATGTTTAGTGGTATATAAAACTATTAAATTTGAATATTGGTTGAGAAATAAATGTTTTACACACAAAATAATGTTTAGAAGGGGCATTTCGCATGTTGCTTGGACAGCAGTAGAACATTAAGAAAACTCAAATAACTTCATTTAGCCATAATATGTTGATATAAAACATTCAGAGTGTCTTAATTAGTGTTTTAACACATTAAAGACACATTTCCCAGCTGATTTTAGTCGTTGAAAAGTCATGGATAGCATGCTTTTTAACTGCTTACCTATCGCTGACTGATAACCACATAGACATTATATTGAGGCCCCATCATAGTTTGTTTCTTTTCATTTACTATTACCTTAGTTTTTGATATAAGATATATTGTAACTAAAAAAAACACTAGATTGTTTATTATGGGGGAGCATATAGTGGCCGTTTTTTCCGTCCGTCCGTATGTGCCTCCGTGCGCTTTTTGTCCGGAGCATAACTCATAAAGTATGCCTGATTAAAGTTCCTGTGAATGATCAAGATAATGAGACGGAGTGCAGTTCATAGGAACCATAACTCTAGCTTCACTACTTTTTTAATTATCTCCCCTTTTTGTAAAATCTTATCCGGAGCATAATAGAGTTCCGTACGGATTCATTTTGAATAAGGAAAGGGTATGAATGAATGAATATAAATACACTTAAAGGAAGCAGAACAAGAAATGTTCAAATCTGACCACAGAGTCACGATTTGAACAAACTTGGTAGATGACCATAACCTTAAGGTAAATGCAAAATATTAAACCTCTGGCTATTGTAGTTTCAGAGATGAATAATGTGTTTCCCTATATAAGTCTATGTTTAATATGTGACCACTGGGGCGGGTCCAAATTTGACCTCAGGGTCACCATTAGAACAAACTAGTTAGAGGACCATAAGACGATGTTACATACAAACTATCACAGCTCTATATCTTGTAGTTTTGCAGACGATTTTTTAAGATTTGTTAAATGAAACGGATAAGCCCCATTGCGGGGGGCATTTATGACCTCAGGTGCACCATTCGAACAAACATATAATGATGCTTCACATAAACTTGGGGTTGTCCGTGGTCGAGTGGTCTCAGACTTGAAATCACATGTCCCTCACCGCTGTGGGTTCGATTCCACATGGGGCCAGGACTGTTAAGTATGATTACTGTTAAGTAAGCTATCCAGCTTGCTTGCGGAACGTCGGTGGTTCTACTCAGGTGCGCGCCCGTGCACGAAAAAATGCCCTGATTTGCACCTGGAGGCTGCCTCCACCAATAAAAAGCTGAAATGTCGCCAAATGACCTTAGCTGTTGGTGCAACTATAAAATCCAGTTTAATGAATTCATATAAGATTTGATTGAATTTCGACAAACGGTTTCTGAGAAAAAGTCGTCAGAAGCAAAAGATAACGACGACGACGGACGACGGACAGACAACGAACGGACGACGGACGAAGAGTGATTCCAAAACATCACATTGAGCCTTCGGCTCAGGTGATCAAAAACACTGACAGATGACAACGATTTTTGAATTTTGAAGTCCCGATGAGTTTCTTGCATTTGAGATTTACAAAAAAATGGCAGAGAAGTAATTGATAATAGAGTATATTGTGCTTAAAATACAAAAACTATTAATTGTTAACACGGGTCTTTTAAAAAAATCCATCTATACATAGTTGTTTTAACATATATACAAGTGCACATAAAATGCAAAACGGTTATAAATTTTACTACATTATTACCGTATACACTCTTTATGGGACGGGCCTCATCCTTTGACAAAAAACTAATAATCTCAATTTTCTTGTGCAAATGTATTTCTAACAGCGATTTACAGTTACCTATAGAAATTCTCTCCCCCCCCCAAATACAATAGGCTCGAAATGTGTCTTTAAACCCATTTTTTGCTAAAAATTATGTGTTTTTTTTCTCTTCATAACTTTTCATGTTGTAGAATTTTGCATTGAAAATGCCCTATCAAAAACAAATTTTCACATGTCATTTTTTTATTTCTAAACTGATTTTAAAAATACAGGTATTTTTGTTTACCACTAATAATGTCTGTTTTAATGATATACCGGTAGAACTTATTTAAGGTAAATCTACCGGTGAAGTCCAAAACCCCTGAAACAAGCACCCCAAACAATAGTGTCAGTCAGTTAGTATCATGCCTTATATGCCCTGTGACAGTAAAACGTGAAAAATAAACCTAAATTTGATTAATCATTTAACTGGCTCCCTGTTGATAATTTGTGCACTGTATGTGTATTTTGTAGCAGAGGAAAGTTTCAAAAACAGTACCAATTTAAATGTAGCAAAATAAAAATGGAACAAAATAGTTCAAAATAATTCATAATTTTGATACATTCTGGTAGGTGATAAACTCGGTCTTTATCCTTGATGTTCAACCAAGTTTAATGTTAAAATTAAGGTATCTACAGTGTGATTATTTTAAAACCCTGCATATTTCCTGCACATTCATGCAAATTGATTCAATATATGTTTCTTTCAAAATCAAAATCTTGAACAATGAACATTATCGTCATTTTACTTTGCCAAAGATTTTTAATATCGAACCTTAGGATAAAAACCGAGTAACACAAGTTTTATCACCTACTTAAAATAGATAAAATCTCAACATCTCTGCAATGGGAAATTATGAATTTGACTTGTCAAATCTGAATATCGCGAGGATTATATGCGGGCGATAATGTCATTTATATTCTCTTGCCTTCTCTATCATTTTGTCTTCATGTATCTTTAATAAAGACTTTGTTTCATTATTTCAGTGTAGTAAAAACAATTTCTGAGTGTAACTTTGCTTGCTAGTTTTGTCAGAGACATATAAGCAGAGATAAAAAGCTTCTTTTCGCTGTTATCGCTTTTGACACACTATTTGATAGCGTGAACATAATTCCTAAAAAAAAAATGTTTTTTTTTTTTTAAATTTTTTTTTTTAAATATAGGACACATACATTAAAGGGACACTGTCCGTACATTTTTTTTAATATAGGACACATACATTAAAGGGACACTGTCCGTAACTTTCAGCTTATAAAACACACACTAATTATGTTCGCAAACATTACACACCAAATATTACTGAATATTTACTAATCGGGGGTGTTTTCAGCGGGTCGGTCGGGTTACAGTAAACTCAGGTATAATTTTATTTGGCCTTAGCTCAGTCGGGAGCTAGGTCGACCACTTTACGTACACTATTATTACGCGAGAGTAATATTAGTTTGGGCTGCGATTTCAAACGCCCGAAATGGTTTCTATTTTTTTTTGTACCGCGATTGAATTCCGTCAAACAATCCTGCTTTAATTAGTAAATATTCAGTAATATTTGGTGTGTAATGTTTGCGAACATAATTAGTGTGTGTTTTATAAGCTAAAAGTTACGGACAGTGTCCCTTTAATGTATGTGTCCTTGTTCTATAACAATTTATTTTGTCCTAGTTCTTGCATAATTTTGTATTCTTTTTTTATTACCACAATTCAAAGTACAAACAGTAGTCAGGAACAGGATAACCTGTATTGTAACATATATTTCTACTTGATCATTTGGGGGAAAAAATGTCTAGATTGCAGTGTTATCCTCATTTAGCGAGTACATGTGGTTCCAAAATGTCTGTGTTTGATATAAATGATGAGTGTGAATTTCCATCTTTGCCAGTACAAACTAAGTCTTTCATGTTTCCTCAAGCAAATGGTCATCATCAGATACGTCCTAGTGTTCAAATTGGTACAAATCGTTTATCTGATCCTTCGGAGGTTAAAAGTCAGTGTCCAACAATTAAAAACTTTAAAAATCCAAAACAAATAAAAAGTTTGAAAGGAAATGTTACATATGTAAACAAAACGATATATATATATATATATAGGAAAAGAAAAACCAAATCTTGAAGTCAAACCTAGAATTCAGTGCCGGTATCCTGTTTCAAATTTGAAAGAAGACGTTTTGTGTAAACCCAGCATTAAATACAAGAGCTTAGGATTTCAGCCATTTGTATTCGTTAATATTGCTGACATGGCCAATAGCAATCGCTTTTCATCTTTAACAGTTGATGAAAGCAATGGTCACGATGATGAAAATTTGGGCCCCAGTGTTAAAGTAATTACTGAGTTGAAAGGGCTAGAATGTGGGGTCTAATTTCAGGCTAGTTGGTGGTGATTCTTGTTAGATGCTATATGCATAGTTGTCTACAGGCTTAGCAAGTGTTTAATGTTATGCATTAGAATAACTGCACAACCAGAGCTATAGATAAGCAGAGTATTTGATTAAATAACCAATTAAAAATGCCAAAATACCCAATTAAAATAAAAAGCGTGGGTACCAAATATATCATGGCTTTATTACACGCCCACACCGCAAGTTATGTGATAAATACATGTAAATCACTGATGCCCGTGTCATTAAAGGAACACGCGGCAATCTTGATTTTTTTTAAATGCATTGTCCATTGCTTTGATTTTTACAGATCTTGATTGCATCTATATTGTCAAATATTTATAATTATTTTGATAGTTGTAAGTATATTTTTAGCATATGTTAAAGGGACACACGGCAATCTTGAAGTGTTTAAAATGGGTGTCTCGATTTATATATCCAGTATCATTTTTACTTTTATCCTGGTTATATTTAAATAAATCAGATTTTAAGTATTCATTATTTCGTCTTATTATACTACAAGTTTTAAAATATTATTGGTGCATTAATCAGTGTCCATTCTAGAACGCGTGATTGCGGGATTCACGCCAATTTTTCGTAGATCCCGCATGTTTTTTCACGGAATGCGGGATTAGCGCACATAATTTTGAACCAGCGATTATCCGACAAATGGAGAATATGAGTTCTGACAAACTTAAATAAAAGCTTAAAAACACGAATATGTAGCTGTCACGTGACTAAAACCTCTGTCTCACGGTTCTCTCCCTTAGTATATATAGTAAGGGACTCTGGAGGGAACTGTAGGAGTAACTGGTTGTATGCGTAATACGAATTTCGCCACGTCATACACAATGAACGAAATATATTTACATAAATTATATATTTTTCTTTTGAGCTTTATTTTAATTCTTTCGATTTGTAATCATTTTATTTCTTGAAGACAGGATACTATCTAGTATTAAAATGCAAAATTAGGATTGTTATCGGAAATTTACAATCTTTTAAATTTCATCTACAGACGATTCTACAAATTAGCACCGGTAAACATTGCCCTAACTGTCCTAGTTCCAACAGCAGTTTGTGAAAGAGGCTTCTCTGTGCAAAACCTTATCAAAACTGGTCACGGAAATAGACTCGGGAGATTCAGCAATGCGGCGTTTAATGACGTTTGCCATTGAAGGCCCTCCACTGAAGGACCTTGACCCCACAAGTGCCCTGCAAGAGTTTAAATCGAAGATGCAGAGAAGGATATTCGGGAAGCTGTCTTTTGACATGTAAAGCTGTAAGAATAAAGTTGAAGCCATATGCTATACGTTTTAATGAATTCCCCCAATATTTTTGAATTCCCCCCTATTTTGCAGAAGTAGTGGGGAAAATCCCCCATACTTTTGAGTTTCTAGAATGGACACTGCATTAATATCAAAAATGAATAATACGCAAACATAAATTGCTTAATACTATTCTTATAATTAATATTTATGATTGAACAATTTCAAGTTATGCGGAAAAACTAGCGGGATGCGGTGAGTTTTTAAAAAGTAAAGATTGCTGTGTGTCCCTTTAATAATTGTTCATTATATTTCACCAATACTATTTAACCTTTAACCTGTTAAGCATGATTATAATAGCATTTGTGTTCATTGTAAACCCAGATCAGCCTGCGAGTAGCTAAGGGTTTACAATGTCTGGCTGCTGATCAGTCATTTTCTCCAAAATACCCCTTTGTCACATAAATGGAATAGTCTTAATTCAAAGAAATAACAGTCCATTATACAGAGCTACAGATCAGCAGGGTATTTGCTTAAATACTCAATTAAAAATGCCAAAATACGGTATTAAAATAAAAAGCATGGGTATCAATAAAGTAATCAAAGTTGTCAAATGATAAAATAACCAATGCAAATTAAGCAATATATGGGTTGTTGAAGGGACACCCAGTCACCTTGTATACATAAAGCCTATTGTAAAAGATGTTGATTTTATTAGATTTTCTGTATACAATATTAGTGGAATGCCACCCCAAATCAATGTCGCAAACTTTTATTGTTTTATTTTACCCAATAACCCAATTAAACAAATACTGATGAGTAAATACCCATTTTAATCAAAAAGCGTATCTGTAGCTCTGAATTGTATATATATGTAGCGGGTTAAAGGTTAAGAGTGCTACATGTACGTGACCCTTTAGTAGCAGTTACATACAGGTTGCTTTTCTGGTCTGTTTTTTCAGCCACTTCTAAGTTTTTATTTATATGAGAAGTAGGTACTTATTATTATATATGCCTGCATGGAATACTTGAAATCATGAACTGCAGGTATTTTCAGTCAGCTTTTGTTATAGTTTATTATGCACCAGCAATTTGGAAACCCTGGCATGGATATCAGAGATTGTTTGGGTGGAATTTACTGGACTTCGTCTTGGGATAGACCTAGATTTATGCATGACAATGCTTAAGTTGGCTAATTAAAGTTGTGCACATACATGTCATTTCTAAAGTCTATGTCCAAACTCCTGGAGTCTGCAAGGGGAACACATTGGCTGCTGTATTTTAAATTACTATTAAGGGTTATTATGTCCCCTTTTGTGTAATCCCATTCAGATTGCATTTGATAGACAAAAATTAGATCACAAATAATCCTGAATATTTTTGCACGACACTTTCAGTATATGTTTACATATTTTTCTAGGCAGTGCTACCCTTGAATTATAAATACAGGCTTGATTAGTCAGTATGGCTCAATACATACATTACTTCTATCAAGTTATTATTTATTATTCAAGTATAGCACAATCTAGATAAAGGTGTAAACATACTAAACTGCAAGATACAGGCAAACAATATTCAGGATTATTTGTGTTCTACTCTAAGTTTTTTCTTTTGTTGATGTACTTTCAAAAGGGGACATAATTCTTTACAGTGCTCCAAATAAGCAATTGTTACCAGTAGTTTTGGGAAATCAGTATTGAAAAATTAAATTAGGAGTAATATCAGCATTGAAACATTTACCACTGGTACTCCGGCATGTGTAAGTAAAAAGCAACACAGCCATACAAAGCCATAATAAATTTAATTACTCTTGCTCTTCATTTTACCAAACTACCAGATTTTTTGACTTTTTTTTGTTAAATTTTTAAAAAAAAATGTTTAAATAGAATATTAAGTTGATTATACCTTAGCCTTTTTATTTTTAGGTTACCATGTATGATGACGCAGACATTTTCACCAGCTTCTCGATCCAGTCCCCCAAACTCCTTCAATTGGCTTGGCCAACATGTGGTACTTCCTTTTTGTGCTCAGTTTTTTAAACCGTGTTTCTAAGCTTAATGATAACAATTAGACCCGCTATAAAATGTCAGCATATAATTAATTATTAATTAGCATCAGTGTATTATTAGTTCAAAAGACAAAGAAAACATATTAACATGCATATATATATGCAGATGTCAGACAGTGTCAGAGTTTGAAATAGTATTTATAAAAAAAATTCCAAAGATTTGTTTGTCTTTCTGACATAGATGATATATTATACCAAGGTATGTGTAAAACTAAGGAAAAATAACGGTGTAATTAACTTTTTAGTGTTTTTGATCTTTTGACCCCCACTGAGGACTCCTCTGTGTGGGAACCAAAAAGAATGTTGCTTTTGTTGGCTGTTATCACGTGGGGAAGTCATCCACAAAGTTTGGTTGAATTCTGCTCAGTGGTTAAAGGGTATGTAGAGACACAGCCAAACAAGCTCCATTATTGAGAGTTCTGAAAACTTGGGAAAAAGTGAAAGAATTATCAAAAGCAGATGCTAAACATTCACTGCAAATGAATTCAAAATGCTTTACTGGTCATATGAAGCATTAGTGCCATTATAAGTATACATATTTTTCATACAGTTGCTATATTTTTTTTTCTTCTATAAATCAGTAAATTTTCATAATTTATAAATATTCCATATATGGTCATTTAGAACTGATGTCATAGCTCTCAAAATGGCGGCTTCCATATATCTGTTTCAACAGAACCTTAAAATAATCATATATTCTTTGTTAATCATCCAATTTTGATAATTCTTTTTTTTGCAAAAGTTTCAATAATATAATAATGATTGTTCGACTGTAGCGCTACATTTCCCAGGAGGAGATGTGGTAACAGATGGACAGACAGCCGGACTGCCTGACAAACGGAGATGATTTTATTAATATTCCCTTGTTTTTCCAAAGTGTGGAGATAAATGTGGAAAACGTCAACTCATTTAAATACAACACTCATAGAGTCATTCATACTTTATTCAATGGAATTCTATGTTCTATATCTAAATAGAATAATATATTGATTATACCTTAGCCTCTTCATTTTTCAGGTTACCGTGTAATTGTATGATGACACAGACATTACCACCAGCTTCTCGATCCAGTCCACCAACATTCTGCTCGGTGTACTCTTTCAACTGGTGAACTAGCGTGCTCAACATTTAACTGGTAATACATTTTAGCTCAGGCCGGCCGAAAATTCAAGATGGCCACCATGACTAAAAATAGATTTTTAAAAAACGAATTTGTTTCGACTACTACTTCAACTTAACTATAAGATATTGATATGGGACTTTTTCTAAAATGATCAGCATGACATCATGTTGTCCCGTGTTGAACATTAATTTGATTCTATATTAAACATGGCTGCCGCGGGCATCTTTGTTTATATAGAAAAAACTTGTAGCAACTAGTCCTCTGAAACTATCTGATAGATGTTCATGAAACTTCACAGGAATGCTGATCTAGCTATCAAAAACCTATCAGTGGAGCTTCTTGGTCATTGACCTCTTGCTTAAAATATATATATATATATATATTAAAATATATATATGATCTATATATAAAATATATATATGATCTCTATATATATATAATGATATATATATATATAATGGTCAGTTTAAATCTGTTCCTTTATTACCAGAACATACTTTTCTTCATTATAGTCTGAAAAAAGGCTTATGCTTGTCATTTTTAGCAGCCATGTTTAATTGATTAATGATCGATCATCGGTCGGTCGGTTAAATATTCTGATGATCTATTCGGAATTTTAGGCCGATTCTCAACACTAAAGATGACCAGATGCCATGAGTTAAAAAATAAAGATTGCCATGTGCCCCTTCCATACAATGACTGAGAGAGAATGTCCTGTTATGAGGCCTAAAGTGTTCCATGTATTTCAGAGTCACAGTGCAGTCTGATGATCTGGCACCGAATCTTAACAATCATGTGTCTTGGTTCTTTGGAGACAGAGAATTGTAACTTTCCTGGTAAATGTCAGTATTGCTGCTTTACACCTACTGGTACCTTCATTTCGAGATAGCCGAGGATTGTAAGAAAAGGTATGTTGTTTTTTCAGGAAGAAAATATGTCTTGCTGAAAATGTTATCCTGAGTATTATTTGCCTAATTTATATTTGCCTCTGACATGGTACCATGTCTTAGGCCAAAAAAAAAAAGAACATCTGTTTCTGGTCTTGCTTCCTAAAAAATTTGGGTAGTTAGGTAGGATTTTTTTTAATTTTTTTTTTTTAATTATTCCATACTATACTAAACATCAGAAGCATGTTTCTTGAACATAATACGGTTTGTCCACTATAAAACTGACTCTTGCACACCTTGAAACACTTAAACATTGGAGGATTGCGTCTCATTTATATATTTTTTGTACAGTTAAAAGCCTTAAATATTTATACATGAATTGTAAAACTACGTCTATTCTACTTAAATATCAATTATGATTTCCCGTTCCTTTTTTACGGAATATGTTTCGTAAATTTCAGATTTATTCTATTTACTTTGTCATGTGCCTAAAGTACAGTATGCACATTTGTATGATATGTGTGTTCATATATGATATGTGTGTTCATATTTTCGCCCCGTGTGGTTCTCGGGGGCTCTGTTTGGTCACGGGGCAAAGAATAGGGCCACTGCAGATCCCTTTGGAGGGATAGGCAGAGGGGTTGAATCCCCCCAAATTCATGTTCATTTTATCATTTTTTGTTCATGTTCATTAAAGGTCTTCATCATGATCCCTGCATTGTTTCAGGTGCTATCTCGCTCGCATCAAAAGAGCAGTGGCAGAAAAACAATAACGTGGCTCCAGCGTAAAAGGAGTTTCTACGATAGAATTTGCAGCAACTCTGCAGTTCAGTGTGAGAAGGTTCTAGGCCCATTTTCCATATTTTATCTCGATGTACATGGAAGATGGGCTTGGCATGTTCATGCCTTTTAGGCGCCATATATTTTAGGCGCCTTTTCATGTGTTGGTGCGCCTTAAAACCCCAATTCAGTTAATTCAGTTCAGTGTTCATATTTTCAGGGCCAGTCCATGGTGTCACAGATCTGGTTAACGGAGGGATTTCGATTGTACAACTTATGTGATGTGTATTTTCGAATAATAAAAATATTATTTATATAATTTGTTTAGTCAGTTATAGCAAATGAAACCCTATTGATTTTGTGATCAAAACTTTTAATTTCTCACCAGTCTTCATGAAACTTGAGATTTGCTCCAGTTCGAGTGTAACATGATTTGGTGCATACTCGGTCTGAAAAACAAACATTTCGAAGAATGCCACCAGCATCCATGGATTCTCCTGCGATCTCTATTTCACCTTATATGTTTTTCTTGTAATGACAGAACTGTGAAACTTGGCACACATGATCAATTCAGTGATCATTTATTACACAACCATTTCTGACAAGCACCATAGCTCTGTCATAGATTTTATTTTCCGCTTTAAATAGATGCTTTTGAACGTAGTTGTAATGTAATAGTAGTACTTACTGTCAGTACTCTAAAAACATATTGACAGAAAAGTTGAAACTTGGGACAGTGACGACCCAAATGAAGACGTATTTTCCAGGCATATTTATCATCTGTGTTGGAAGCACCATAACTCTGTCGTGCCTTTTAACAAAATTATCCGCTTTTCATGATGGATGTGTGCAGTAAAAGCAATCTGGCATTCGCACAAGTATTGGCGTTTCTTACTGACGATTCTGTGCATAACATTTGCTGAGCGATGGGTCAGATATACATTATACTTCGTTTCTGCAACATTGGCTGACCTAAATAATGCCCTAAGTAATGTGTGGAATGAATGAAGGTAGTGATCACTTTGTCCGTCGTTGTCCGTCACACTTTAACCTGCAACCTAACCTTGGCCATATCTCCAAAAATATGAAAAGTATTTGGCCTATGTTTATAAAACTTCATACATATCTTCATCTTACCTAAAGGATTGTTGTTAGCCATATCCAATAACTCGACTTTCATTTTTGCAGAGTTATGCCCCTTTTCAGAAAACACCTGCAATCTAACCAACCAATAACTTAAAATGTGTTTAACCTATGTTCATGAAACATCACACACTTATTCATGTTATCTCAAGTAGTGTTGTTAAACATGTCCAATAACTCCGACTTCCTTTTGGCAGAGTTATGCCCCTTTTTAGCTCGACTGATCAGAGATCAGCAGAGCTTATGCCGTGGTGCGGCGTCCGTTGTCCATCTGTCCGTAAACTTTTTTTTGTAGCAACTACTCCTCTGAAACAACTGAATGGATTTTCATATACTTTACAGAAATGTTGCCCATGAAGTCTAGTTGATCCTAGCAAAAATTCATGTTGATGTGAAATCCAAGATGGCCGCCAGACCTAAAAATAGGTTTTTAAAAAACAAGTTTGTAGCCACTACTCCTTGAAAACTATAAGTGATATTGATATGGGACTTTTTCTAAAATGATTAGCATGACATGATGTTGGTCCTTGTCGAAAATCGTTTTGATTCGACGTTAAACATGACTGCCAGCGGCCATCTTTGTTTACATAGAGTTATATTATGAAAACTTGTAGCGACTACTTCTCTGAAACTACTTGACGGATTTTCATGAAACTTCACAGGAATGTTGCTCTTGATGTCTAATTGATCCTAGCAAAATTTCAGGTCGGCCGGAAATTCAAGATGGCCGCCACGGCTAAAAATAAATTTTCAAAATACAAGTTTGTAGCGACTACTTCTTGAAAACTATAAGTGATATTGATATGGGACTTTTTCTAAAATGATCAGCATGACATGATGTTGGTCCTTGTCAAAAATTGTTTTGATTCAACTTTAAACATGGCTGCCAGCGGTCATCTTTGTTTACATAGAGTTATATAGTAAAAACTTGTAGCGACTACTCCTTTGAAACTACTTGGCGGATGTTCATGAAACTTTACAGAATGTTGCTCTTAATGTCTAATTGATCCTAGCAAAATTTCAGATCGGCAAAAAATTCAAGATGGCCGTCACAGCTAAAAATAGATTTTTAAAAAAGAAGTTTGTAGCGACTACGTCTTGAAAACTATAAGTGATATTAATATGGGACTTTTTGTAAAATGATCAGCATGACATGATGGTTATCGGAGTCAAACATTATTTTGATTCGACGTTAAACATGGCTGCCAATGGCCATCTTTGTTTACATAGAGTTATATGATGAAAACTTGTAGCGACTACTCCTCTGAAACAACTTGACGGATTTTCATGAAACTTCACAGGAACGTTGCTCTTGATGTCTAATTGATCCAAGCAAAATTTCAGTTCGGCCGGAAATTCAAGATGGCTGCCATGACTAAAAATAGATTTTCAGAATACAAGTTTGTAGCGACTACTTCTTGAAAACTATAAGTGATATTGATATGGGACTTTATCTAAAATGATCAGCATGACATGATGTTAGTCCTTGTCAAAAATCGTTTTGATTTGATGTTAAACGTGGCTGTCAGCGGCCAACTTTGTTTACATAGAGATATATATTGAAAACTTGTAGCGACTAATCCTCTGAAACTACTTGACGGATTTTCATGAAACTTCACAGGAATGTTGCTCTTGATGTCTAATTGATCCTAGCAAAATTTCAGGTCGGCCGGAAATTCAAGATGGCCGCCACGGCTAAAAATAATTTTTCAAAAAACAAGTCTGTAGCGACTACTTCCTGAAATCAAAATCAGTAGAGCTTCAAGGTCATTGAACTCTTTTTTTTTTTATAAAACTTTAACCTGCAACCTAGCCAAGCTTATAACTGAACATAAGTTTAAAAGTATTTGATCTATGTTCATGAAACTTCACACACATCTTCGTCTTACCCAAAGAAATATTGTGACATGTCCAGTAACTCCAACTTTCATTTTGGCAGAGTTATGACCCTTTTCAAATAACATTAACCAGTAACCTAATGTGGGTCATTACGTGGCAAAATATTGATCTATGGTCATAAAACTGTAAACAGTTTTTCTTTATCAATTATTTAGTGCCATTAACATGTCCAATAACTCAGCCTTTCATTTTGGCAGGGTTATGACCCTTTTCATAAAACTTTAACCTGCAACCTAAGCTAGATCATGCATTCGCAAAATATTGGCCTATGGTCATGAAATTTTATACAATACCTCCTTATCAATTATCCAGTGCATGTTTATGCAGCTTTTTATAAACTTCAACAACTGAAAATAAAAAAAAGCTCCAAAATTCATGAAAGACTGCACCCGTCTTTAAACACAATCGTGCAACTAGCCAAAGCTTGACTATTCAGACAAAATTCAACTTTAAAACTTGATAGTTGTATATCAGTGAGAGAAAAAAAATAGTACAAAAAACATCTTCAATACGTCATTTGCAATTCAAAATTCTGCTGCATCGAAAATAAAAAATGTTACAGAATTTTTTATTCAAAAATGGTTTTAATGTGCTGTACAAATGTAAATTAAACATCCTGAAAGTTGTATAGCAAACTACTGAGGCTAGCTGAAGTTGTTTGAGATTTCTTAATTGTATGCTATCCCAGCAACACAGTTTCCGCCTCAAAAATACATTTTGGCTTTAAAATATTATTAACCGATTTTCAGAACTAGATCTAGTATATATTTATCACTAAAATGACAGTTCCAGTGATATATAATTTATATATGTATTTTAAAATTACTCCTGTTATTGATGAACAAACTTTGGCTGAAAGAAGCACCCCGAATAATATTACTGGAAATACATGTGTATTAACTCCAGAAGTGTAGCACACACCTCATGAAGATTTAAAGATACATATTTCTCTTTGCCATGGTCAGCTGAAATATAAAGTGGCTGATGGACTTTAAATTTTTTTAAGTGGAAATTTTCCTATGTACACTTTTATGTACACTTTTCTTTAAAACGTGTGGGTAAAAAAAAATATGACCATTCTTTTATTATCAACCTCAGTATACGAATTTTAAATCTTGAATTGCCGCATATCCCTTTAAATATAAAGACGGTCAATACTACCTCGTGAAAATTCATAGATAACCTTTGCCCATATAAATAATAATGGTCAGCTGAAATATAATGTGGTTGATGGACTTACATTTTTTTTTCTTTAGTGGGGTAATTTTCCTATGTACACTTTTTTTTTAAAACGTGTGGGTAAAAACAAAAAGTGACCACATTCTCTTATTATCCCACAGTATACTAATTTTAAATATTGAATTGCCGCATATCCCTTTAAGTATAAAGACGTCAATACGACCTGATGCATATTCATAGATAACACATTGCTCTTTGCCCATATAATAATAATGATCAGCTGAAAAATAAAAATATGAAAAGGTTGATCAACTTCCATTTTTTTAGTTGGGTAATTTTCCTATGTAAAACCATTTTTTTTAAAGGGGGTACATCAGGATTTTTCTAGAAACATCTTAAATTATAAAATTGTTCCAGTTCATGATAAAACAATTATATCAATCAAAATATGATGTTAGAACCATTTTGTTAATGTCTAAACTTTGAAAACACCATATAGCTTTGACGGAATCGGACGTAAAATGTAAAAATTAACCCTGGTGCATCACCTAGGATAGCACGTATTACTGTGCAGAATGAATTTCTTTGCAAATAAGGGATACTTTTTAGCCTCATTCATTATGTTTTGGCCATGTAGAATAGAAAATATCAATATTTGTCAATTTTAAGTCGGACACCTAGACCCCCATGAAAAGCCTGATGTACTCCCTTTAAAGACCATTCTCTTGTTATCGCCATCAGTCTGCTAATTTTAAATCTTGAATTGCCTCGTGCCCCTTTAAATCTAGACAGTCAACACGAGTTACGTCCCTTAGAACGAAAATAGCCAGATTAGCAATTTGGAGACGACCCCTCAAAATGATCGATTTACTATTGACCAATAGGACGCGTTTAAAAATATCCCTCGATTCAATAAAATTGTCGGATTTTCCAACGATGTGCTAGGAAACATACACCAAACGACAGTTTCTAGTGTTTTCACGTTATTTTAATGAATCGGCTAGCATACCTTTTAAGAGGCTCTCATAGCATGAGTAATAAATATAGAACAACAGGTTAGTTGTTGTACCGTAAATTACGCGTAAAAATGACCTTGATTTTACGATCAGCAAAATGAACTGTGATTTTTGGGGAGTTTGAAGCTTATTATTAACGCAATGAACAGAACTTATGTATTTTTTATTTCAGTATTACATTCGCTTTAATGATAAAAAATGGATCAAATGCAATGATGCAATGGAATTACGTTTGAAATGTTTGAAATATCCATTTTCCGTGATTTTTTTCAAAACAAAATGGCGGCCACGGAAAATATTCTCATTGGGGCTCGATGCGGGGAACTATTTTTGCGGTTGTCATGTGTAGTTAAGAAAAGTGGACAGCGGAGGTAAAAACCACTCTGCTTCCCACCTGTATATTAATAATAATAGGATTTTGGAAAACGAAATGAAAAAAAATACCATGGAACGAATCAATAACGAAAATGATTTTAGGATTATATAAAAAGAAAAAAGGACAAATGTTCAAAGGTGAAACAGAAGAAAAATCACCATGTCATACTATTAAACTACGTATTACACTGTCTACTATGATAAAATTCCTGTTCCACATTTCGCCCTGCATAGGTCCATTTCGTCATCTGTAATGGCCACCACCTTCTCTAGTGTTAGACTCTGTGGATCAAGTTGGGATATTTTTTTTATAGCCTCCAGAACATGTTGACGATAGATAGGCATTGGGTAATCAAGCCAGATACTAAGCTTCATGTTAAACACAGAAGGGACGTTTCTTTCTTCGAAGCACCGAGCAATCACGCTGATTACTTCATCAAAACAGACAGATAATTTCTGATCAATATCTGCACATTCTAGGTCATGGCGTATGCAAATCATTTTCAACATATACGATGTCATCGGTGTCATGCTGAACAAATGCATTATGTACTTGAGGTACATGTACAATAGTTTGTGTTTCTTGACTATTTTGTTTTGCATGTAGTCTACTTCTGTTTCAGTGAATGTTACTCTGAACATCTTGTCTAATTTCCCGACAAGCAGAATCGAGCCCCGATCGACTACAGCTTCTGCTAACTTTGCCGAAGCGCAATCTTCGGTATTGAAACAGTCTTTAACTGGTTGATATCTAATTGCAGGGGATAGGTCTACATTGATCACACACTTCTCAACGATAAATTCCAACAGTACATTTGGACTGTTTGCGTCAACCCTGATCACATGAATGTGATTTAATTCAGATAATTTACATCGGTAGTTTGGGTTATCAGGGTCGACGAAGGCTATACATAACTTGTCTTTGAAACCACATTTACCCTCGATTTGTCTTATCACGTCTACCACGACAGTCCCAAATGCATCTTGTATACGTCTGGTATCAGTATATTGTTGAAAACAGGACAAATATCCGTTAATGCAATATCTCCCCCATCTTTCTTTCATACGGTCATCATTAAGAGTTAGTAGAGCGTTTCCTGGTTCACTATCTCTCTCCACAACTACAGCACCAGGTCTGGATAACTCATCAATAACAACTAGGAAGTCGAATTCATCAGGGCCAATAATCTTGGTACCTTCGTTAAAACTCCCAACTTTCAATATTTCTGATACCCGAAAGAGAGGTTCCTTCTTTTCTACTTCATCTACAATCATTTTTATATATTTGCAAACTGCCTTCTCGAATTTTGATACTGATTTGTTTTGTTTTGGAACACTTATTGTTAGTAATAACGAGTCGAGTGTTGTTTCGAATAAATCTCTGTTATCATGGCGGAGCATTAGTCTTGTTTCCTTTTCAGCCATTTTAAATGTCAGCATACGTACACTATGTATTCGGTTAAATTCCTAAGGTCTGTCAAACGCCTATTTTAGTGTTGTTCTTCATGAAAATATAAATAATAATAATTGTAAATTAAACCTATCATTGAGATGCGTATACGAGAAGATGCATTTATGGGGTAAGCTAATGTCAAAAAAAAAAGGCCATAACTCTGACATGATTTGTCGAATCAACGATTCAATATGAGCATTTACATATTGTAAAAATGCATTGCGCACATATAGAAGATATCAGTGACAAAATGTAGGAGGAGACGCATTTAGCATATATATCTGTCGAAAAAGGGCTATAACTGTCAATATTTGTCGAATCAACGCCGACTTTCAATATGAGCAATTGCATAATGTAACAAGAGCTGTCAGAGGACAGCGCAGCTCGACTAATGTTACACCCGGCATACCATCAGAAAAAAAAGTGATAACAAAGGGGCGAGCTGAATGTGCCAAGAAGGAAAACATTGGAATTTTCATTAAATCAAGGGCCACATTTTGTCTGTGATGACACGGAGGTAATTTCATTATAACCCTTTCAAAGGATACATAGTGCAAATTTTATAAGTAGGACATTTTAAGAAAATATGTTAAAAGTATATGTAAATGCATTTGACCTTTGACCCCTTTGTCACCTTGACCTTTCATCCAATGATCCTGAACTCAATAGATACGATCATCGGCCCATTTATAATAAAGTATGTAAGTTTGATGATGATTGGAATGAATGAATGAATGAATGTTGTTTTACGGCACGTCGACACATAAATAGGTCATATTGTGCGCAAAAATTGATGAAAAATGAAGTATTATTTCAAAATAAGTGTAAATATATAATGAATGAATGAATGGTGTTTTACGGCACGTCGACACATAAATAGGTCATATTGTGCGCAAAACTGATAAAAGATGAAGAAATGAAGGATTAATTAAAAATTAATGTAAATATATCAGGTAAAACTATTAAAAAATAAGGGATGATATGGTAGTAATATAAACTTTACATGTAAATCAACAAATGCCCGAAAAGGGGTATATAAAAAAGTAAATATATACAAGAACATATTATAAGGATTTATATGATCTGACTTCCTTCAGGAAGTCTAAAACTAGACTAAAATCTATAGTATTAAATAACTCAGTCATCGTATTAACATTGTAGTACCTTTGACGCATAGGATCAAAGTCTACACATTCCAGTAATATATGTTTGACCGTTAACGGTGCAAAGCAGGGTATACATTCTGGTAATTGCTCACCTTGTAATAAATATGAATGAGTATAACGTGTATGCCCTATTCTGCACCGGGCTAGGACAACTTCCTCTCGACGAATGGGTCTACTAGAAGAACGCCATTCTCCGAGTAGCGATTTAATTGAATGAAGTTTATTGTTAACTGACAAATCCCAAGCGGTTTGCCAAGAGTTACGAATATATGTGTTAATACAACTTTTAAAATCAGTATAAGGTAATTTGGTATTAGATATATGTAGATATAATGCTGCCTTAGCAGCACTATCAGCTCTATCATTACCACGTATTCCTACATGGCTTAGAAGCCAGCAGAAAATAATAACATTATCAATTATAAGAGAATTGTACTTTTCTTAAAGTTGAAGCACAACTGGGTTATCATGTTTCATATTACCCAGTGCTTGAAGAGATGAAAGGGAATCAGACAAGGTTATAAAATGGTCTCA
The DNA here is from genome assembly GCA_037043455.1 of Cyrtodaria siliqua. Lineage (NCBI taxonomy): Eukaryota > Metazoa > Mollusca > Bivalvia > Adapedonta > Hiatellidae > Cyrtodaria > Cyrtodaria siliqua. The sequence continues at coordinate 21,468 of JAWPHD010006722.1, read as the reverse complement.
GATTCCTGAATATAACTTAAGGCAAGCACAATTGCCTTAAGCTCAGCTGAAAAGATAGAGGCCTTGTCAGGCAGGCAGCTCTTTATGCTGTGTTTGTGAACAGCTGCTGCAGCTACCACATCTCCATCTTTAGAGCCATCTGTGTGTATATGTTGAAAGTCACTGTATTTCGATATAATTTCATTAAATTTGCTTTGAAAGACAGTAGGGTCTGTACTGGATTTGTTATTATTACAAAGATCAAAAATAATTGTTGGAGTTTCCAAAGTCCACGGTGGAATGTGTGGTACTTTGTACTTGGCAATCAAATTTAGGTCGATTTCAGTGTCTGTTAATTTTGGTTTAATACGAAGACCAAATGGTCGAATGGCCTTCGGTTTTCGATCAAAAAGAGGTTCACAACTAGGATTAAAAACATTATCGAAAGTTGGGTTTGAAGAGTTAGACTTTAATTTTATGGCGTATTGAAGAGCTAATTTGTCTCGTCTATGAGACAGTGATGGTTCATTGGCTTCAACATATAGACTTTCGGCTGGTGATGTACGAAAGGCACCTAAGGCGAGTCGTAATCCTTGATTATGTATAGGGTCGATCATCTGCAAGTACGACTTGCGAGTCGATCCATATACTATTGAGCCGTAGTCCAGCTTGGATCTGATAAGAGATCTGTAAAGTCGCAAGAGGACTTTTCGATCTGCTCCCCAATTAGTGTTTGCAACAACTTTAAGTAAGTTAAGAGCTTTAAGGCATTTGGCCTTCAAGTATTTAAGGTGTGGTATAAACGTTAATTTACGGTCGAAAATAAGACCTAGGAATTTTGCCTCATCCACTACTGGTATTGGTGACCCATCCAGTGTTAGATGAGGGTCTTCATGATGTTTACGAAGTTGACAAAAGTGCATACAATTAGTTTTAGATTTAGAAAATTTAAAGCCATTTTCATCAGACCAGGTCTGAAGTTTATTGAGACATTGTTGTAATTGTCTCTCGATAGTATTCATGTTTTTTGCACGATAAAATATAACAAAGTCGTCAACATATAGCGAACAATCCACACCTGGATTGATGCACTTTACTATACTGTTAATCTTTATATTAAAAAGTGTAACAGATAGTATGCTGCCCTGTGGAACACCCATCTCCTGTTCATGAATATCAGAGAGGGTTGAACCCATTCGGACACGAAACTGTCTATCATCTAAGAAATTCTCTATAAAATGGGTAATCGGCCTCTAAGACCAATGTCATGTAGATCATTCATAAAACCGTACTTCCATGCAGTATCATAAGCTTTCTCCATGTCAAAAAATACAGCGACTAGATGTTCTTTTTTTACGAAAGCTTCCCTAAAAAATGATTCAAATCGAATGAGATTGTCTGTTGTGCCTCGTTGGCGCCGGAATCCACTTTGATACTTTGTTATCAGCTTGTTGGATTCCAGGTACCATACGAGTCTCTCATTAATCATTCGTTCCATGGTTTTACATATACAACTCGTTAAAGCAATAGGGCGATAATTTATTGGGTCCGTATGATCCTTTCAAGGTTTGGGGACTGGAGTAACGATTGCTTCCCGCCAAGAATCGGGGAAGTTTCCCTCACCCAAACCTTATTAAATATATCAAGAAGGGTAGAGAGACAGGATTCAGGTAAATGTTTTAGTAATTGATAATGGATATCATCAGGACCAGCTGATGTATCATGAGCCTTTTTAAGGGACTCTCGAAGTTCTTTGAGAGTGAATAGTTGATTGTATTTTTCCAAGTTTTTCGACTTGAAGTTCAGCTTCTTCTGTTATTTTTGTTTTTTATTTTTCAGAAAATTTGGTTGACAATTTTCAGAAGAAGAATTTTTTGAAAAGGTTTCTGCAAAAGTGTTTGTAATATCTTTGACAGATGTTATATCTCCATTATCTGTTTTAAGATGGTTTATAGAACTAGAATTACCTTAACAACTTATTTTCCGGACCATGTCCCATGTCTTCTTAAGAGATGAGCGAGAATTCAGCCTAGAGACGTAAGATCTCCAGGATTTCCTCTTGCTATCCTTAATAGTACGACGGGTTTTCGCACGAAAAACTCTTAAGTTATCTAAATTTGTTTGAGTTGGCCGCAAGTTAAAATTATTTAATGCAGCTTTACGATCGCTGACTGCCTTTTTGCAGTCATCGTCGTACCATGGTTTATGTGGGCGCTTAGGGTTTGCCGAGGTTTTTGGAATGGTTTGATCAGCTATATCGTGAAGAGTTTTGGTAAAAAGAGCAGTTGCGTCTTCGACATCCTCGAAAGGCTTTAATTGTTCCTCGCAAAGAGATTGAAACGTAGTCCAATCAGCCTTGCGAAGTTTCCATCGTTGCGTTTTTTCGAGAAGTTGAGGGCCGATATTTTCAAGAAATATGGGGAAGTGGTCACTTCCACAGAGATCGTCTCCAACACTCCACGAAAAATCCATCAAAAGCGTTGGATCGCATATTGTTAAATCAATGGAAGAATGCGAGCCTGTAGCAGGATGTAAGTAAGTATGTGATTTATTATTAAAAAGACACAAATTGTTTTTGGCTAAGAAATCCTCAATTTTCTTGCCTTTATCGTTTATATCTTTACAACCCCAGATGTAGTTGTGTGCATGAAAATCGCCCAAGAGTATAAAAGGTGATGGCAATTGTGCAACTAGGTGATTTAGATCTTTAGGGTCTAGTGAAGAACTAGGTGATAAATATAAGGAACATATTGTTATGACTCTGTGCATAGTAACACTGACCGCAATAGCTTGCAAATTTGTTTTCAACGCAACAGGTCTGTGAGGAATGTTTCGATTAATGATTATCGAAACTCCACCAGTCGCCTTGTCCCCGGTATCACGAATATGATTGTATAGTGAGTATTGTTTAAAAGATACATTATCACTTGTCTTCAAGAATGTTTCTTGAAGACAAAAGGCAATAGGGTTGTGTTCATTTAAAATTAAGCTGATTTCATCATAATTTGGTTTCAAACCTCGACAATTCCATTGAATGATCTTATTAGTTTTACCCATTATTGAGCGTTAATGCGACTTTTAATTTTATTTTTATTTTTGGCCTTAGATTTAGGAGAGGTCTTAGGAGACTCAAGCAGCGACATCTCCACTGATGAATCCTCCCTGGAAGAAGTCAGCTGAAGTGGCACCTCCACTAACTTCTCATGCGAGGATGGAAGTGGCAGTGCAGCTGCCGGCTCTGAAATGTCCATGCATCCCTGCATTCTGTGTGTTGCTGTTGTTTTGAGAATAGCATCTATTCTCAAAACAACAGCAACACACGCGTAAGAGGTCGGACTTGAAATTTTATATTTTTGTTCAATCAATTTTCTTGCTTCTGGAAATGGAATGTTTTGTGTATATTTAACTGTTATGATTTCTTTTTCTTTTTTGAATTTTTCACATAATTTTGAATTTGCGTGATGTCCTAGACCGCAGTTGGTACATTTGAGGTCGTTAGGACAATCTGATTCGTTATGCTTGTATGCAGACTCGCCACATTTACCACAACGTTCTTCTTTAGTACACCTGGAGTTGTGGTGCCCAAAGGCTTGGCAGTTGTAGCAACGTAACGGGTTTGGAATGTTGGCGTCAACATGCAATTGCAGATATGCCACCTTTATTGTTTTTGGTAATACGGGAGTTGCAAATGTGAGAATGATTGTATTTGTACTGATAATTGTGTCATTCCTCTTGATGGTTATTCTGCGAGCCGCAGTCACTAACTGTGGCGCAAGCTCACTGACAATTTCATCTTCAGTTACTCCGGAGAGATCCGGGCACCTGATGACGCCTTTGGAGATGTTCATAGAGGAATGAGGATAGCATTTTACTTTGGTGTTTAAAATTTGTATCATAGTTAATAAATTATCCGAATGAGATTTATTTTCTGTTTCAATCAGGAGAGTTTTGTTTTTTAATTTTTTAATTTGTTTGACATGTCCAGCAATGGAATGGACAGTTTTTTCGATTACGAAAGGTGAAATATCTGTAATGGGTTTTTCCCGGTTTTCCGATTCGATAATGAGAAAACGAGGAAAGGAGTGATTGATCACTGGTTCCTCAGTATCAGATTCAGGTTCTGTTTTTTTTTCTTTTGTTAGTAGTTTGTGCTTTTTGTGATGCCATGATGTGGCGTTCAGAATTCATCTCCCACGCTTCTCACCCACCTCGGAGTCCAACAAGGGGACATTTGCTGTGGATATCCAACAGCAAAATGCCAAGAATACGTAGAAGGTATACTCATATAAAGCTAACGCATCAGACCCCCATACCACCCAGCGGACATAACCCCTTAACTAAAAAGTCAAAGAGCCGCACTTATGTTCCGCTTAAAAAGTGGCACGAGTATAGCTATATAGCGTTTTGAAATACATGATTAGCCCGTGCGCCACCGCCATAAAAGACCCTATCTATATTATGTTTGAAGTAAAACAATATAAAAAGTAAGTAAGATACAGTGTACTGGTACTGTCTGAATAATAAGGTCGGGTCTCTTATAGCTGGCGTGACAAACCGATTAATCAGATCGGGCCAAATCTGACCGCCCGTCTAGTTGATGTCCGGACCAAAGTGGTGTGTTGCAACGTAGATATAACTACCAGATCTCCACGCCACTCAACCACCAGGACTCCCTTCTCCAACGACACGGGTCGCCACCCACGGTCAACAGGTGGGTTACATTTCGGGAGGGGGGAGGGGGGGGGGTTCTACCCCTCTGCTAAGTAACGAGCAGTCGGCTGATTCTTATCACCCCACCACCGACTGGGGGGTGATGATGATTGGATAAACAATGTTGAAGTTATTTACATGTTAACAAATGCGAACGTAAATATTACCCTGATGCTAAGAGCCTATCAACACATAAATGCAATTTGTGACCATGAACTTTGACCTATAGAACCCATACGATCCTTTGACAGTCGAGCTTAAAATATCAACTTAAAGTTTGACTCAGGAGCTAGGTCCACACAGGTGGGGAAGAAGGCTCCTAGGGTCTACGCTGGTTGGAGGGTTGTATCCGTCTGTCAATGCCCAGTAAATGTAAATATGGTTATAGGGTAAATTCTTATCACCCCACCACCGACTGGGGGGGGGGGGGGGGGGGGGGGGGATGATGATTGGATAAACAATGTTGAAGTAATTTACATGTTACCAAATGCGAACGTAAATATTACCCTGATGCTAAGAGCCTATCAACACATAAATGCAATTTGTGACCATGAACTTTGACCTATAGAACCCATACGATCCTTTGACAGTCGAGCTAAAAATATCAACTTAAAGTTTGACTCAGGAGCTAGGTCCACACAGGTGGGGAAGAAGGCTCCTAGGGTCTACGCTGGTTGGAGGGTTGTATCCGTCTGTCAATACCCAGTAAATGTAAATATGGTTATAGGGTAGGGATCCCAACGGTTTACAAGTAATGACCCAGGGGCTATGTCACCAGCGGTAAGGAAGGAGTCCGGGGTCTATGCTGGTTGGATGGTTGAATCCGTCTGTTTATGCCCAGTAAGTGTATATATGGTTATAGGGTAGGGATCTTAACGGTTTCCAAATGATGACCCAGAGTCTATGTCCCCAGTGTTGGGGAATCATATCGGGGTTGAGTGGTTGTATCCGTCTGTTCATGCCAAGTAAGTGTATACATGTATATGAATATAGGGTGGGGATATCAATGGTTTCCAAGTTATGACCGAGGGGCTATGTCCCCAGGGGTGGGGAAGGTGGCCGGGGTCTATGCTGGTTGGGTAGTTATATACATCTGTTCATGCCCAGTAATTGTATATATAGTTATAGGGTGGGATCTCAATGGTTTCCAAAATATGACCGAAGGGCTATGTTCCCAAGGGTTGGGAAGCAACCCGGTGTCAGTATGCTGGTTGGATGTTCATGTCCAGTAAGTGTAGGTGGGGATCTCAACGGTTACAACGTTATGACTCAGGGGGCCCATCCACACCCTCATGTTTCACCTCTTGTGACCCCCGGGGCGGTTGCAATTCTTATCCCAGGGTCATCATTTGAGCAAATGTGGTAGAGGACTACTAGACGATGCTTCATACAAAATATCTAAGCTGCAGCCCTTTTTGCTTCGGAGAAGAAGATTTTGAAGTGTTTTTCCTATATACTTCTATGTAAAAATGACATTCTTTACCTATTCAGGGGCCATAGTTTTGTTAAAATGAATTGAAGAGTTATGGCGATTGTTGGATAATGTACAGAATTTGATGTGACACATTAGTTTAAAATTGTACTGCAATAACTTGAGCAGTTTTGAAGTTATAAATATATTGCACAAAAACTTTAAGGTAACGACAAGACAATCAAAGGGCCATAACGTTGTCAAAATGAAAGGAAGAATTATGGGGATTGATGGATAAGGTGCAGACGCCGACGTCGACGCCGTGGTGAGTAGGATAGCTCTCACTATTCTTCGAATAGTCGAGCTAAATACATTGTGCAACATATAATAGATTACGTGCAATGTAATTTCAATATACCCCTCTAGACTTCGATTGACAACATAAAAAGAAAAAAAATATGGAACTCTCCCAATATCTGAGGATGGGAACAGAATAGTACATTACACACTTCTCATCAATATTGTTAAAATAATGTTCAATAATAATCCACACTATCAATAATAATCGCTAATACGAGCGCCAACCAAAAACAATTTGGAGACAACTTTTTTAAAACTGTTAATAATCAGTCAGTTTCGCGCAATTTGATAATTGAAAAATCTGATTAATTTATCAAGACTGACAAAATTCTTTATGTATATATACATACTGAAACGCAAAAGAAACGCAACACGGGTATTTCCGCTATATGCACACTTAATTGCGCATAATCTTCCAAAGAAATCCCAAGATGTTTTGTAAACAAAAAAGTTGCAGTTAATTAGAGAAAGGACACAACTGTGATGTTGTAGACGTTTTAATCACACTACACCTTGTAACAAGAACTTCATAAATGTTGAAGTTGCTCTTTGAAAAAATGAGCCGGTTCAGTACTGTATATAACGTAAAGAGTTAGCAAAATGTTGCATCCTAAGTTTGCTCACATGCGTACTCTGTCAATAAGGAAACATTGAAGGAATACTATTGGCTGTAATGTGTTGTTTTAGTGTTTTTTTTCCAAAAGGAAAGGTCTTACGTAGCCATTTACCATTCGATTAGAAAGAAATCAACTAAGCATCTTTTAGGTCCATGGATGGTCTTTATAATAATTATGAAGCACATGTTTGATGTTTTTTTTCAGTTTTGATTACTTCTAAGTTTATTTTGGTGTATTGGAATATGCATTCTTTGGGTTTTTTGGAGGCTATAAATAGAAAAATGTGAACCAATCAAAAACTTCCTAAAAGAAGTTAAAATGGTTGATTTTCACTGACGAAGAGATCAGCGTGGAATAACTTTTTAAAATGCCGGACTAGGTATGTAAAATTTAGCATTTCCTGATATGCAAGAGCATTATGAGTGATGACATGACCCTGATATGTGTAGGAATTTTTTTTATTTTCATTTATTGACATTTGAAATATTGCTAAAATTGCATTTTTAGCATATTTTAAGGGGTGGGGTAATCTTAAAGAAATGGGACTAAAGTTGTACAGAAAATGCTTTTTGATACTTTTATTTGGTATGGAAACATGGGTAATTTTATTGTCTTCTCAGAAATGTATGACACAATGATGATGTGATTTATTTTTGCTCAAGGATTCAGGCTAAGAGCTTGTCATGGGTTTGAAGATTGAGAAATGTACATTAAACTGTGCCTTTTTTTACTAAAACAGTCAAATGAAGGATTTTTTGTCTGTATTTCAACATATTTTCAAAGTTTGTTACCATTCGGTTTGTTTGCGAAGAGAACTACTTCGGTTAGAATGTAATTTGTCGATAAGGCCAACCCGCAATGCTACGAAACCCAGATTATGAACAACTCGGTAAAATATGTATATTGTAATACTCCGCGATGCACCGTATCCTTATTTATCTCGATATATGTCTAATTTATCTTGAGATACTCCATGTTGAGATATCACATTTTATCTTGAGATATCTCAATTTATATTGAGATATTTGTATTGAGATATCTCAATTAATCTCAAGATATCTCAAGATATCTCAAGTTATCTTGAGATAACTGTCTTGAGATATCTTAAGTTGTTTTGAGATAATTATCTTGAGATATCTCAATGTGTCTTGAGTCATTGATATCACAAAATAAATAGAGATATATCTTACAATTTCTCAAGATGTATCGCAACTTATCGTGAGATATCTAACTTGCGATATCTCAAGATCCCATGTGTCTTGCGGTTGGTATATGCGATTTTAGTAGGATTTTCTAAGTTTGAGGTGGGCTTTTTGCCATTTAAAAACTAACCATTTGTGTAATTCTTGGGTTTGCCATAACACTGTTTCAATATATGTACACTTTGCTAATGGTAATGTCCCATTTAAGTACTGGTTGCTATGGTATTTTGATGTCATAGTAAAATGACGTTAAACATAGAATAGCATGTGGGGTGACGTCATGTCACATGACGTCATTATGTCGTGTCGCGTTAAAATAAAAATAAATCGCATAAGATAGTGGCTTTATATAAATCGGGTTATAGGAGGCAACTTTTTAGAGAGGAAATGACTTCTGATTGCAAATTTCAGACCTTTTTCATGCTATGGGAAAAAAAAGACCGAAAGAAAAAAGTTTGCAAAAAAGCTGTTAAAAAGGCTATTTCAGTGTTATCTTAAAAAGGTGCTGTTAGGCCAATTTTTGGACAGTCGCAATAAAACGTATGTCAAGACGTCCGGAATAAATTCGCGAAATGGAAAAAGGGGCGTTTCAATTTTTTTAAACGGACAACTTTCCCTTAAGGGTCAAACCTTTTTTTACTAAAACAGTCAAATGAAGGATTTTTTGTCTGTATTTCAACATATCTTCAAAGTGTGTTACCATTCGGTTTGTTTGCGAAGAGAACTACTTCGGTTAGAATGTAATTTGTCGATAAGGCCAACCCGCATTGCTACGAAACCCAGATTATGAACAACTCGGTAAAATATGTATATTGTAATACTCCGCGATGCACCGTATCCTTATTTATCTCGATATATGTCTAATTTATCTTGAGATACTCCATGTTGAGATATCACATTTTATCTTGAGATATCTCAATTTATATTGAGATATTTGTATTGAGATATCTCAATTAATCTCAAGATATCTCAAGATATCTCAAGTTATCTTGAGATAACTGTCTTGAGATATCTTAAGTTGTTTTGAGATAATTATCTTGAGATATCTCAATGTGTCTTGAGCATTGATTTCACAAAATAAATAGAGATATATCTTACAATTTCTCAAGATGTATCGCAACTTATCGTGAGATATCTAACTTGCGATATCTCAAGATCCCATGTGTCTTGCGGTTGGTATATGCAATTTTAGTAGGATTTTCTAAGTTTGAGGTGGGCTTTTTGCCATTTAAAAACTAACCATTTGTGTAATTCTTGGGTTTGCCATAACACTGTTTCAATATATGTACACTTTGCTAATGGTAATGTCCCATTTAAGTACTGGTTGCTATGGTATTTTGATGTCATAGTAAAATGACGTTAAACATAGAATAGCATGTGGGGTGACGTCATGTCACATGACGTCATTATGTTGTGTCGCGTTAAAATAAAAATAAATCGCATAAGATAGCGGCTTTATATAAATCGGGTTATAGGAGGCAACTTTTTAGAGAGGAAATGACTTCTGATTGCAAATTTCAGACCTTTTTCATGCTATGGGAAAAAAAAGACCGAAAGAAAAAAGTTTGCAAAAAAGCTGTTAAAAAGGCTATTTCAGTGTTATCTTAAAAAGGTGCTGTTAGGCCAATTTTTGGACAGTCGCAATAAAACGTATGTCAAGACGTCCGGAATAAATTCGCGAAATGGAAAAAGGGGCGTTTCAATTTTTTTTTAACGGACAACTTTCCCTTAAGGGGGCAGTCCTCAGTTTCGCATGAATGTCCATGGTGTAAATCAGAAAGAAATCAACTAAGCATCTTTTAGGTCCATGGATGGTCTTTATAATAATTATGAAGCACATGTTTGATGTTTTTTTCAGTTTTGATTACTTCTAAGTTTATTTTGGTGTATTGGAATATGCATTCTTTGGTTTTTATGGAGGCTATAAATAGAAAAATGTGAACCAATCAAAAACTTCCTCAAAGTAGTTAAAATGGTTGATTTTCACTGACGAAGAGATCAGCGTGGAATAACTTTTTAAAATGCCGGACTAGGTATGTAAAATTTAGCATTTCCTGATATGCAAGAGCATTATGAGTGATGACATGACCCTGATATGTGTAGGAATTTTTTTTATTTTCATTTATTGACATTTGAAATATTGGTAAAATTGCATTTTTAGCATGTTTTAAGGGGTGGGGTAATCTTAAAGAAATGGGACTAAAGTTGTACAGAAAATGCTTTTTGATACTTTTATTTGGTATGGAAACATGGGTAATTTTATTGTCTTCTCAGAAATGTATGACACAATGATGATGTGATTTATTTTTGCTCAAGGATTCAGGCTAAGAGCTTGTCATGGGTTTGAAGATTGAGAAATGTACATTAAACTGTGGAGTGCCCCCTTAAGGGTCAAACCTTTTTTTACTAAAACAGTCAAATGAAGGATTTTTTGTCTGTATTTCAACATATTTTCAAAGTTTGTTACCATTCGGTTTGTTTGCGAAGAGAACTACTTCGGTTAGAATGTAATTTGTCGATAAGGCCAACCCGCATTGCTACGAAACCCAGATTATGAACAACTCGGTAAAATATGTATATTGTAATACTCCGCGATGCACCGTATCCTTATTTATCTCGATATATGTCTAATTTATCTTGAGATACTCCATGTTGAGATATCACATTTTATCTTGAGATATCTCAATTTATATTGAGATATTTGTATTGAGATATCTCAATTAATCTCAAGATATCTCAGGATATCTCAAGTTATCTTGAGATAACTGTCTTGAGATATCTTAAGTTGTTTTGAGATAATTATCTTGAGATATCTCAATGTGTCTTGAGTCATTGATATCACAAAATAAATAGAGATATATCTTACAATTTCTCAAGATGTATCGCAACTTATCGTGAGATATCTAACTTGCGATATCTCAAGATCCCATGTGTCTTGCGGTTGGTATATGCGATTTTAGTAGGATTTTCTAAGTTTGAGGTGGGCTTTTTGCCATTTAAAAACTAACCATTTGTGTAATTCTTGGGTTTGCCATAACACTGTTTCAATATATGTACACTTTGCTAATGGTAATGTCCCATTTAAGTACTGGTTGCTATGGTATTTTGATGTCATAGTAAAATGACGTTAAACATAGAATAGCATGTGGGGTGACGTCATGTCACATGACGTCATTATGTTGTGTCGCGTTAAAATAAAAATAAATCGCATAAGATAGTGGCTTTATAAAAATCGGGTTATAGGAGGCAACTTTTTAGAGAGGAAATGACTTCTGATTGCAAATTTCAGACCTTTTTCATGCTAGGGGAAAAAAAAGACCGAAAGAAAAAAGTTTGCAAAAAAGCTGTTAAAAAGGCTATTTCAGTGTTATCTTTAAAAGGTGCTGTTAGGCCAATTTTTGGACAGTCGCAATAAAACGTATGTCAAGACGTCCGGAATAAATTCGCGAAATGGAAAAAGGGGCGTTTCTATTTTTTTTAACGGACAACTTTCCCTTAAGGGTCAAACCTTTTTTTACTAAAACAGTCAAATGAAGGATTTTTTGTCTGTATTTCAACATATTTTCAAAGTGTGTTACCATTCGGTTTGTTTGCGAAGAGAACTACTTCGGTTAGAATGTAATTTGTCGATAAGGCCAACCCGCATTGCTACGAAACCCAGATTATGAACAACTCGGTAAAATATGTATATTGTAATACTCCGCGATGCACCGTATCCTTATTTATCTCGATATATGTCTAATTTATCTTGAGATACTCCATGTTAAGATATCACATTTTATCTTGAGATATCTCAATTTATATTGAGATATTTGTATTGAGATATCTCAATTAATCTCAAGATATCTCAGGATATCTCAAGTTATCTTGAGATAACTGTCTTGAGATATCTTAAGTTGTTTTGAGATAATTATCTTGAGATATCTCAATGTGTCTTGAGCATTGATTTCACAAAATAAATAGAGATATATCTTACAATTTCTCAAGATGTATCGCAACTTATCGTGAGATATCTAACTTGCGATATCTCAAGATCCCATGTGTCTTGCGGTTGGTATATGCAATTTTAGTAGGATTTTCTAAGTTTGAGGTGGGCTTTTTGCCATTTAAAAACTAACCATTTGTGTAATTCTTGGGTTTGCCATAACACTGTTTCAATATATGTACACTTTGCTAATGGTAATGTCCCATTTAAGTACTGGTTGCTATGGTATTTTGATGTCATAGTAAAATGACGTTAAACATAGAATAGCATGTGGGGTGACGTCATGTCACATGACGTCATTATGTTGTGTCGCGTTAAAATAAAAATAAATCGCATAAGATAGCGGCTTTATATAAATCGGGTTATAGGAGGCAACTTTTTAGAAAGGAAATGACTTCTGATTGCAAATTTCAGACCTTTTTCATGCTATGGGAAAAAAAAGACCGAAAGAAAAAAGTTTGCAAAAAAGCTGTTAAAAAGGCTATTTCAGTGTTATCTTAAAAAGGTGCTGTTAGGCCAATTTTTGGACAGTCGCAATAAAACGTATGTCAAGACGTCCGGAATAAATTCGCGAAATGGAAAAAGGGGCGTTTCAATTTTTTTTTAACGGACAACTTTCCCTTAAGGGGGCAGTCCTCAGTTTCGCATGAATGTCCATGGTGTAAATCAGAAAGAAATCAACTAAGCATCTTGTAGGTCCATGGATGGTCTTTATAATAATTATGAAACACATGTTTGATGTTTTTTTCAGTTTTGATTACTTCTAAGTTTATTTTGGTGTATTGGAATATGCATTCTTTGTTTTTTTTGGAGGCTATAAATAGAAAAATGTGAACTAATCAAAAACTTCCTCAAAGTAGTTAAAATGGTTGATTTTCACTGACGAAGAGATCAGCGTGGAATAACTTTTTAAAATGCCGGACTAGGTATGTAAAATTTAGCATTTCCTGATATGCAAGAGCATTATGAGTGATGACATGACCCTGATATGTGTAGGAATTTTTTTTATTTTCATTTATTGACATTTGAAATATTGGTAAAATTGCATTTTTAGCATGTTTTAAGGGGTGGGGTAATCTTAAAGAAATGGGACTAAAGTTGTACAGAAAATGCTTTTTGATACTTTTATTTGGTATGGAAACATGGGTAATTTTATTGTCTTCTCAGAAATGTATGACACAATGATGATGTGATTTATTTTTGCTCAAGGATTCAGGCTAAGAGCTTGTCATGGGTTTGAAGATTGAGAAATGTACATTAAACTGTGGAGTGCCCCCTTAAGGGTCAAACCTTTTTTTACTAAAACAGTCAAATGAAGGATTTTTTGTCTGTATTTCAACATATTTTCAAAGTTTGTTACCATTCGGTTTGTTTGCGAAGAGAACTACTTCGGTTAGAATGTAATTTGTCGATAAGGCCAACCCGCATTGCTACGAAACCCAGATTATGAACAACTCGGTAAAATATGTATATTGTAATACTCCGCGATGCACCGTATCCTTATTTATCTCGATATATGTCTAATTTATCTTGAGATACTCCATGTTGAGATATCACATTTTATCTTGAGATATCTCAATTTATATTGAGATATTTGTATTGAGATATCTCAATTAATCTCAAGATATCTCAGGATATCTCAAGTTATCTTGAGATATCTTAAGTTGTTTTGAGATAATTATCTTGAGTTATCTCAATGTGTCTTGAGTCATTGATATCACAAAATAAATAGAGATATATCTTACAATTTCTCAAGATGTATCGCAACTTATCGTGAGATATCTAACTTGCGATATCTCAAGATCCCATGTGTCTTGCGGTTGGTATATGCAATTTTAGTAGGATTTTCTAAGTTTGAGGTGGGCTTTTTGCCATTTAAAAACTAACCATTTGTGTAATTCTTGGGTTTGCCATAACACTGTTTCAATATATGTACACTTTGCTAATGGTAATGTCCCATTTAAGTACTGGTTGCTATGGTATTTTGATGTCATAGTAAAATGACGTTAAACATAGAATAGCATGTGGGGTGACGTCATGTCACATGACGTCATTATGTCGTGTCGTGTTAAAATAAAAATAAATCGCATAAGATAGCGGCTTTATATAAATCGGGTTATAGGAGGCAACTTTTTAGAGAGGAAATGACTTCTGATTGCAAATTTCAGACCTTTTTCATGCTATGGGAAAAAAAAGACCGAAAGAAAAAAGTTTGCAAAAAAGCTGTTAAAAAGGCTATTGGTCTATAGATAGCTTACGACAACATTACAATTGCAATATACTCAACTTGCCTTAATCCACGAACGGAAAAAACTTCCCCAAATACCCTTCCCGGGACTCCCGGCACCAAGGGCGCCGCCAAATACACCCGCACACGCAAGAGTCACACAGAGTTACCTCCTCTTTCCGTCGTGGCTTCCTTCGAGAGGATGATAAATCGACGGTATCAAAATATTTGTTCTTTTTCCACGTAACAAACGGTTTTAATGTTTTATAACTTTAATTTTACTTCCCATATGTTATTTTCTTACGAGTTTATAACCGTACTTGGTGTTTCTTACACCTATTTTTCTATCTTTACGCCGTTATTTCAGACCGCATTTCTTAAACAAAAACACATGCGATCTACTTCCGGTTTACCAACCTTTGTAAATTCTATCGGAATTATGGCTGTTAGCTTCTGTTAGGAGTTTGGAAATTGACACCTGAACGTAGGCAGTACTTGCTTCGGCAGTATATTTATTTTACCTTTCCTACTCGTGTCAACACGCCAGTAAATAGTTTTAAATAAAAATTATAGCACAAGGTCGGATGAGCACGTTTTCTGCCATTCTCATTCTTTATTTTAGTGTGCAATGTCGGATGCGAATACGCTACTGCTGGTTGGGGATTCATGCTCTAGTAAGAATACGGTTCCTCCTCTCTTACTGGGCATCCCAACCAAGCAGTTAGTATCAGGCGAGATACTACCTGGCATTGGAAAGGTCGCCCAAACGGAGGTTCGTCCTCCTGACGGTGATGTCTCCCAACCCAGGCATAAGCGTTCCCATATCGCCCAAACGGAGGTTCGTCCTCCTGACGGTGATGTCTCCCAACCCAGGCATAAGCGTTCCCATACCCATCTTCTAATAGAAGTTAACAGCCATAAATTGTTGGATTTTTGTTTTGTTTGTTATATAATTACAGTTGGTGCATTTAAACCACCTTCTGCTGTTATTCTCTTATATTTCAGTAACAGCAATGTATGTGTTTTCAGTCACCGGTTGGCTAGAGCTGGCCCGCAGAAAAAGGCCCTTGGCTCTTCTGTGTCTCAGAGCTACCCTTCCAAAGACGTGACTTAGTATCTAGCCCTTCCTAGTTAAAGGTTGTTTTGCCAGATACTACCTGGGATGGGGAATGCCAACCAAAACGAAGGCTCATCATACTTCTGAGGTGAAGGCTCCCAATCCAGGCAATCCGAACTCACATACATGTAATATAGACGGGTCCTGCTCCAGGTGAAAGCAGTGGAGACCACCTAAATGAAGGCTACTCGTCCTTCGGAGCTCAATAGCCGCTTAGCTCACTCTATGACTATCGACTATCTCGCGCTCACTAAAGAAAGTCCCGTACCCCACCCACTCCTGCTCCAAGCCACCAGGTAGTGCGGGGGTCACGCCGACTCCAAACTCTCTGCCTCATGGGTAATCTGAAGGTCCTCAGAACAATTCACTCCTCCAGGTCACCTTTCAGAGAGTCAACACACAGAGGGCGGTCTAGGAGCAACCGTCACCTGTCTAGAGACAGCTCAGGTAATTCTTCCCAGATGAATTTTATGCTTTTCAAGCACGGCCCATGGCCGGAAGGGTATTCTTACTGTATTCAATACCGGTGTTATGGTTAGAGCTACCTAACGAAGCATGTAGTTTCTTCTGAAGGTCTCTACTATTATAAAACCAGACTAGTAGTCTTGAGGAAAGCTAAATACGACTTCTTTCTCTGGTATGGGAAGAGGACTTGGGTTTCTGTGTTGGTACTCGCATGTAAGGGGAAATTTCTGTCATGGGTCACATTTATCTGTTATTATATTTTCTTACGTGTTGTATTATCACAGACTGAATAGAATAGAATATTGTATTGTAATATTCATAACAATGTGAACATGACAATGAACTAACAGGAAATCAAATCATATGATAGCAATTTAGACAAATATATGGATTAGCTGTCAGGATGACCGAGTGGTCTAAGGTGCCAGACTCAAGGTAATACATTCACAAGCTAGTGTTCTGGTCCACGACTGTAGGCGTGGGTTCAGATCCCACTTCTGACACATACTTTTAACATACAATAAAATGTGTAAGGGACACTTTCCTTGTTCTTCCTTTTCAGTGTTATGTCAGAAACACTTACCAACAATAGGACAGAGACCTCTTTAGGAAATCATACTTTCCTAGATGGTGCTCTCGAATGGGATAGGCCTTTTTATTTTGATACGGAAGTCATACCTTCCTACTGACAGGGCCCTCTATCAGGCTGAAGGAAATGATAACCATTCCAAGAGTGAAGTTATCTAGTAGCCGTCTGGTTAGACAGAAAATCTACAATCAGAGAAGGTAAATTATCAAAAGATTCTGATTTAATAGCCTGCCTGGAGGTATTCCAACCTCAAATAGAAACTTATTCTTTTGTCGAACAGAATCACCCTATTTTCCAAGTTGTTGTAACATTTGTAAACACTTCTTAAGCATTGTCTACCTATGTTCTCGATTTTAGAACCTTATTGAATGCTTTCGTATCTTTTGAATAACTCTGCGTTTACTAAAAATCGTTAAGAGTATTTAAATTTAAAGTATTCTCCTCTCGTGGTTTTACTAATACCCACTACAGGAGTGTGATACCTGTCTTTAACTAAAGATTCTTAGTGAATTACTTTGGTTCTTTTCTGTCCTTATGGACTTAACTACAGAACTAGTTTTGCAGGTAACCTCGTTAGAAGTCGGTACCTACTGTCGAGGTCCGTCGCAAGAATTGACCTACATCAAGGATGATTTTAGTGACTACGGCTTCTGCGTCATGGTCTAATGACTATGGTAAGTATTCATGACCTTCGCCATAGCGTTCATAGATTACAGCGTTAATTGTAGCCACAGTCTTAAAGAAGTAAATCAGGTTATTTCTTTATGTATATTGTTTTCCTTTATCAGGACACCTAATTCAACTTATACTATCGCCTTGTTGAGTACTGTTTGTGGCAGGACTAATAGAATTCAGATATAATTCTCTTATATTTATCCATGTTGATATTTATCCATGTTGCTGTTCATATATTTATGTAGGACAAGTAACTCCGCAACTGTTTCCTGCCCTGGTTACGGTTTAGTAGATGATTTTTGCGGGTCTATGGGTTATGCTCATCAGACTTGCAGGTATATGAGCATTTATTTTATTTAGCGCCGGTAGTATTTATATCAAGGGGTGTCATTAAGAGGTAGGCAGGTAATTCGCCCTGCTACTTTGACTTTCTACCCGGCTAATATGAATACTTTTACTAATATTGTATACTAGTAACTATCAAATACCCGGCTACTTTGCTCTGTGGGCCTCTTACTTGAAAAGTTAATGATATCTATGTATATCACCACCTTTTTTGAGGTAGGTTATATTAATTATATTAATTATTTACAGTGGCAGATGCTGTTTTATACAATTGCACATGCAGTTGCTGGCTGAGTCTTCCTTTTGCTTGTAAGTTGATATGGGGGACTCCCGTGGCTGAGTGGTTAGTCTCTTACTTGAAATCACTACCACTCACCTCTGTTTTATAATGGTGTCCCGGTTAGCTCAGTTGGTAGAGCTTTCGCCCTGTAAGGGAGGAGTCCGGTTTTCGTGTCCCATACCAGCCACTAAGACAACTGGCATCTTGTTTTATTGTGGATATTATGATATACCTTATATCTCATTATTTGTGTTTCTTGTGAAATATCGACAATGACGTAATGCCGCTGTTGACATTTTGTCATCTCTGTGTTAGCACATTATGTTTTGCTTCTTAAGTATCAAGGTGAGAGTACATAATAAATTATTAATAGAATTATTTTTGGTTTGTCGTGAATATAGGAAATTTCTTCTGAGAAAGAAACTTATTTTCACCAGAGCCTTAGCACTAGTGAATTATGCGTGTTTCCTCACTTATACACCTGCGGGTTTTTGGGATTACCCTAGGGTCGATTACGATCTCCTTCTGTACCGCTTAGATCTCCAAGCAGTTTCAGTAGTTCGGAGTAATCGGCTTCAAAGCTGCTATCCTCAACCCTACGTGGGTTTTGTTCGCGGTTCCTCTGACTAAGCCTTGTCGGATGGAGTTCTTCGTCATTCATCTCTTACCTCTGGGGTTGCGTTCCTTGTGTAGCTTATTAGATGCTGTTGCAGGACATTACACTCCCTTCTTGCAGCTAAGGTAATTGTCCAGATTCTAGATTCATTACCCCTCCCACGTCTCCATACAGTCATACAGTTAATGGACTGTAGTGCCAGGGTTCGTTCTCCATTAGCCCTAAGAGTACTGATGATAGTTGGTGTATTTGTTGTTCATACCCCCCTGTTAGTATTGCTAGAACCAGGATACTTTCTCCTTGTTTTCTATCAGTTTAGAGAGTAGGTCTATCAGTATGAGTAAGTCCTAACATTATGTAGGCTATACTATTGTTAGGCCCGGCTTCTAATCCGTACATTAATTATGCCATAAGAGCCGGACTTCTCTTTTTGAAGGCTTTCCCTCAGGCAGTTTGAGATACTTCTGGTATCTATTTATTTATTGATTCTATATGCCACATTCGTATGAAAACACGGTTTCTTTTCGGCTAGATCTTTTACTTGAACACAAAATTGGGGGTGCATGCGTGTGCACAGCCACATTCAAGGTGACATTCTGCCTTGGTCAGAACAAAGGGGGGCGGGTGCATGCCCGCACACAGCCACATTCAAGGGGACATTCTGCCGTGGTCTAGAAGTTCGTAGAGCTGCCCTAAATGCATGTTTAAGGATCTCTCAGTTTGGCCTTAGTAAACCTAAAAGTTGGTTCTTATGGGCCACACGGAAGTTTCTTTTCACTAACTAGGTGTGTCGCCCTAAATAATTAAATTCTGTTATTATTATTTTAATAGGCTCCCCTTTTAATAGGCTCCCCCTTTTTTCTCAGCACTTCTGACCATCTTGATTTCTTCACCACCCTGCGGTAACACCAACCTCCTAATTGGGGTTATCTGATTTACAGTCTACCCTCTGGCTACTAGGATTCATTCCAATTCAGTATGCAACCTCACGTTTGTCGATTCAAACTACATCTTCAGACTTCAGTTTCTGTAATAGTTGCTCACATAATTGTACCTCTAGGAGGTCCTTCACTGGTTACTCTTAGGTCATCAGAGGTTTAGCTGGTCGAAATAAGTGTAGACGCAGTGTTTGTTTTACACTTCCACCGTAGTCGGAGTGGGTTTTTCTTGTGTCCCCCACTTGAGCGTAGGATTACGTTAAACTCCTCGAGTGATAGTTCCAATAACAATCTGTTTGGTTTTGTCTGGGTATATATCTAATTCAATTCCAATAGGCTGCTCAGGTCAGAGCCTTTAAATTTCTTACAATTCACAAATTTTTGTTAGATTCGATTCTTTATTATTTTTCACTGTTCCAGTTCTTACTACCCAGGTCAGTCATGGGGTTGTGCTGCTCTACCAGTTAGCTCAGGTTAGCTGACTTGGCCTGCTCAAGTCTGTAACTTTAGGCATACAAGATCATTTGCAGTTTTGATTTATATTTACTTATCTGGTTTGTAAGCACTTCATACCACTATGTTCCAAATGTGTTTGGTTTATAACATATTGTATTGTTTATAGTTATCTATTTTTCACACAGTTATCTTGTGTTCATAGTTACATTTAAAGCTCAGTTATGAAGCTGTATCTTAAGTATTGAATCAGACTAGGGGTCGTTACTTATTTAGATGATCTATGTAATACTAGAATTTCTGTTCATAGATTAGCTTGAAATTGCCGATTATGATTTTAGATGGTGGTGGACTTATTGTCCCTGACCGAATGAAGGACTTATGAGGATGCCTTATTCTCCTTGTAACGTTTCTCTGCCCTCTAAGAAGTTTAGAGGCTCCCACCTACTGGCTGTATAGCCTGTCAGGAATCCCAGATACGCTATGGGAGTGTAAGTGCTTGGGCTTCTGCTCTCGTCTGCTTTATATTCTTGTATTAGAGCAGGTTTGATCCGTGCTTTGAAGTTGTTCAGAGTGTTCTAATCCCCTTTAAATATTCGGGCACCATAACAGGTTACCTTGTACCACCCAGCTCATTGTGTTAAAGTCGCTAATTGTAATGTTGCGTTAAGCGATCTAATAGCAAATGAAAAATTTTGTTATTTTAATATTTCGTATTATACTTACGACAACATAATCTTACCCACCCCTCCTTATATTTTTGGATCTGTATTTGCGGGAGGTAAGGAGTGGTAACTCTGTGTGACTCTTGGTGTGCGGGTGTATTTGCGCGGCGCCCTTGTGCCGGAGTCCCGGGAAGGGTATTCGGGGATGTTTTTTCCGTTCGTGGATTAAGCAAGTTGAGTATATTGAAATTGTAATGTTGTCGTAAGTATAATAGACCGAATATTAAAATTATCAAAATTTTTCATATTTCAGTGTTATCTTAAAAAGGGTGCTGTTAGGCCAATTTTTGGAGCACAGCAATATAAGCTAGTCTAGACGTCCGAATAATTCGCGAATGGAAAAAGGCGTTGTCATTGTTTTTTAACGGTCAACTTTCCGATAGGGGCAGTACCCTCAGTTTCGAATGATGTCCATGGTGTAAATCAGGAAAGAAATCAACTAAGCTTCTTGTATGTCATGATGTCCTTTTTATAAGTTATGAAGCACATGTTTGATGTTTTTTCAGTTTTGATTATTCTAGTTTATTTTGGTGTTTGGATATGCATTTCTTTGGGTTTTTGGGAGGCTATATATAGAAATAATGTGAACCAATCAAAACTTCCTAAAAGTAGTTAAAATGTTTGATTTTCACTTGATCGAAGAATCAGCGTGGAATAACTTTTAAAATGCCGGACTAGGTATGTAAAATTTAGCATTTCGGATAAGCAAGAGCATTATGAGTGATGGACATGACCCTGATATGTGTTGAAATTTTTTTTGTGGAATTTCCATTT